>JAFFZH010014651.1:11121-24553 GCA_018420115.1 Euura saliciscinereae
AATTGGAGTTGGATTTAAGTTGAATTGAAGTTTAATTGAAGTTGAATCGAAATCGAATCGAAATTGATTCGAAATTGAATTGGAGTTAGATTTAAGTTGAATTGAAGTCGAATTGAAGTTCAATCGAAATTGAATTGAAATTGAATTGGAGTTGAACTTAAGTTGAATTGAAGTTGAATGAGGTTGAATTGAGTCAACTTAAGACAAATGAAATTGAAATAAAATTGAATTGAAGTTGAATTAAGTTGGATTGAGTTGAATTAAGTCGAATTAAGAAGAATTACTTTGAATTAAAAGAATTATTCTCAAATATTTCAACCCTCAGAATTGATGTGTCACTCAAATCTTGAGTTATTTCTCCCTCGATGTCTTCGTCTCAGTTTTTATAACGCCAATATCTGAATATGAAATAAGAAGCGAATGATCGTCTTCTTTTATATAATCCTCGAACCAGACAAGATAAAGCTTCTCTGATTCAATTTTTCCTCTCACGATGTTCCCAAAATCGTAGACTGCGCGGTTACATCCGACGATAATATCATAGAATCTAAAAAAACAAGAACAAAGCCAAAAAAACAAAAGGCCAGAATGACATTGAGATTGTGGTCTGTTGTTAGCCATCAACGGTTCTAGCATTCGGTAATGGATATCATTCTGGTGGTACAAACATTGGCCAAATAAAAGTGAGGTGCGTCCGTTACGTAAATTCGGATAAATCGGTTCGGATGACCATCAAGAATAGGCCTAGCGTAGCCTGTCTGAATGGAGCCCAGGGGCATTGCCTGTCGAAACCCATTGATGTCTGGGTCATTGAAAAATCGTGACAAAACTACGTATCATGGGTACGGTGTGCATCTCCATATCCTCGCGCGGCGTTAACGTCACGATGTTCGTTATGCGACAGGAAATAAATCATGAGAATTGTGTTGCTATATGACCGTTTTTTTTTTTTTTTGCGTTTTTCTTTTTTGCCTTTTTTTCTCGTACCAATTGCTTAATCCGGTTAAACGTATACAATGAAGTTACATGCATTAGTTTGCCATTACCGAACAGCTGATAACGATCCTTCCTCTGTGATACAGTCACAGTGAAAAATTGAATGAGAAAAAAAATTGCTGCTAATGATTCACGCTCTTTATCATCTATAAGAAATTTTTTGTTTCTTTGTTTATAATAAATTGAAGGAATTTTAACAGAAAAGAAAGAATAAAAATCTTCGGAACAAAGAAGCCATCAAAAGACACTAAAAAATGAAAAAAATAAAACTACGTGAAGACAAATTTTCATCTAGTTTATTAATTTCATCAGAGTTTCGCGAATGAAATAAGGAATACCGGATAAGAATTCTTCCTCAGCTTCGAGGTCAAATAATTATCAAGTAATAAAGTTATTCTATTATATACTCAGTTTAGACGAAGACTGCTACGTGTCCATGGCAAAAATCGCCAAAGAATCTTTTCTTAATTTACTGTGCAAATAAAAAAAATATATATTTATTCAAATCGAATTCCAATATTTTATTATTTCGCGTTTCATTATCGCTGCATTAATTATATGTTTAAAGAAGAAGTTAATTTTTTTTTCGTACTAATTGATTTATTTATTCTTTTTATTCATATTTTACAGAGTGGAAAAATTGTTACGATGACGTAGTTCGAGAGAGAAAAAAAAGGAATTGAGCCGGAATACCAGAACATAGTGCTGAAATTTTACCGCCTTATTTTATTTATTTATTATTTTTTTTTTCTTGTGTATTATTGATACTTAATAGAGAATAACAAGGGATAATAAAATGATGCTGTTAAAGAGCTTCTTCAGACGGATAATCAAGGACTTCCGTCACAAAGAACTACTTCCGTTGAAACTACTATTTTTCGTTCAAGCTTCAAGTAGGTTTATACTGGCATTTTTTTAAACTTAATGTTTGTCATTACTTGGCGAAAAATTTTAGGCTTACGTGATACTGATGAAAAATTATTTAACGAACAACAAAAATTTAGAAAAATTAACATCATGTGCCTTTTTCGTAATTATAATTACTAGAATCTAGTACTTTTTGAAAAACTTTCAAGTCTGTTAATTTCACTAATAAAATTTGCAATAATTGTTATATTTTCTGTTACACAAATTTTAATAAAATTTCACCTGACCGTTCGATACATTTTCTAGCGCTCTTCGTACTCTACCCTTACCTAACAATTCACATGCGTGAATTGGGCATAAATGTGGAAGAAACTGCAATAATGAGTGCCGTCACACCGGTGGTGGCAATAATCATGCCACCCTTAGCCGGGATGGTGGCCGATAAGATCGGTAATTTCAAGGTAATCTACAAAAGTACCCGGCATACTGTCATCCGCTTGTGTCAATTTTTCATTGACATGTCGGATCCCAATTATTTAATCACAGCGAAGCTCCTCCTTGTCTAGATACTTCTCTCGCTTTTCTCGTCCCTCGGAGGTGCTGCAGCCCTTCTTCTTCTACTGGTTCCGGTAGGGCGAGTGACCGTCCAGTTTCCCGAGAGGGTGGTGATGGACCTAGGATGTCCAGGTGCTAACGGTGACCTAGTGTACACGATGAGCCAGGCTCATCCCTGCGAGACCAAACTGAAACCGGAAGTCGATACTCGAGTAGAAAGTTGCGGGTGAGTGACATTCGAGGTCAACGATGATAAGTTTCATCGAAATCTAGTTTATTGACGAAAAATATTACCGCAGGTACATCTGCCACGTCGATTTGCACAACGATACGGAAGTCCAGGCTATCCTAGCGGCCAGAGGCTACACGGTCAGACACTACGATCTTTCATCAGGCTCGAACGTTTCCTACAAATATACAATATCGAAATCTGAGCTACCCCAGGTCAGTGGTAATCGATAGAGTCTCATTAATCGGACGATTACAATGAAACGACGCGTCTTCGACCCCCACCACGGTGCATCGAGCTGCGCGCGCATCAGGTGGGCGGGACTCCGACTAAACGCCCGAAAAAAAAAACAGGAACGAACAATTTTAAAACGTTCATAGAATCTAAACGCGTTGACCAATTTAAAAAAAATTTGATTCACTGTAAAGTAGAAGATTTAGAGCTTCAATTTCATTTTTGAAAGAAAGAAAAATCTCTATTTGTTGCTAAGATACGGACTCTAAAAAAAAAAAACGGGTTTTTATAAACTCCAATCTTCATAGATACTCGAAGTGTTAGGTTAGGTTAGGTTAGGTTAGGTTAGGTTAGGTTAGGTCAGGTTATCATTATACGATTTTACGCTGAATCATCCACTTTCATTTTTATTAGGTTAAGTTAGGTCAGGTTAGGTTAGGTCAGGTCAGGTTAGGTTAGGTTAGGTTAGGTTATCATTATACGATTTTACGCTGAATCATCCACTTTCATTTTTATTAGGTTAAGTTAGGTCAGGTTAGGTTAGGTTAGGTTAGGTCAAAAGTAACAAAATGCGAGTTGATGGTGTAAATTGTGATGTATTTTTTGTCTAATTTTTCAGACTGCCAAGCCCGCAATAACGGACGACGTAAGAGAGCACCGTCTGTTGTCCAACAATGATTTCTTCAAGACATCGATAAGACAGCTTTCAAAAAGTACTTATTTCTTTCCTACGAGTAAGCTTTACGAATTCACATGCACCCCGTCTAATCGGACAGTGAATCAGACACGGTGTACTTTTGGACAATTTGGAGTAACGGTAAGCTGATTATGAATCTTTTTTTTACGGCACAGGCATTAAAAAGTCACTTTTTGACGCCTGTTTTCGTTCCGGCAAGTGGCACTTTATACCGCTAAGTTCAAAGTTGCGGCATAAAGTCTTTATTCCCCAACTTTGATGCGCAGTTCGAAGTGCGCATGTCAAAGTTGCGGAATAAAGTCTTTATACCGCAGGTTATCCCCTCTCTGCTACCTTTTACAGCAGCTCCTATACGCAGTTCGTGCGGAACTCAACTGGCGTCAAAGTGACTATTAATAACTTTTCCGTAAAAAACATTGCAGAAAGTAACTGTTCAGCAATGTTATGTTTTTAGTACTCGCCGTTGCTTTACAAGGCTCGCCTTCGCCGAATAAACAGTTACTTTCTGCGCATGCCACATAAATATCTATTTTTATACTGAATTATCCAGTTTTAATGATTATATTGAACTAGATTTTTGAGAAACGGTTTCGCAGTTTTCCCTCTTCGGTAGCGTTGAGAATATTGAGGATCCTTTTTTTTACTACATCCGGGTGCCTGAGGATTTGGAATTTTTTCCACATACGATAACCGTTAAATTATATGTAACAGTTATCGTTTGGCATCGCAATGATCTTGATGCAAAATACATATGTAGAGTCTGACCCGTGCGTGGAATGGGTCTATAATAGTCACGGGTAATAGCTACGTTGAGGAGATCGTCGGTGACTTTTATTACGCTCTGATGGTGCATAATTATCGTAATTCAACCACAGGGAAACAAGTCCGAGGACATAAACTACCACGACTACAAATCAACGATGAAGCTATTGAACGCAACGGACATCGACATCCTCGAACATAAACGGAGGTACATCGCGAACGGTATCTCATGGATTGGTACCGAATTTCAAAAACCAAACTGCGCTAACCCGGATCGGGTAGAACAGAAAGTAGCTCTGACTGTACCGTTGATAAACTACACGGTTGGCAACGATATCTACAAATCATTGTTCATCGAAGGTTGTAGCAAAAGATGTGTCGTCACAGCACCGAGGAAGGACGTCTGCTCGAACATGAGCACGCAGATAGAATACGACATAAGGCTCACATTCTGGATATATCTCATCATCAGGGTCTTCATCGGTGAGTTTTCATGGTCGTCTAATACAACTTATGGGGTCAACTCGACCAATGATTTTTCCTCTCTGATTTTTATTTTTTTTAGATCTTTTCCGCCAACCCTTATTTTTTATGATTATCCGAACCTATCTGAAAATTGAATTTTTTTAAAAATCCCCAAAAATTCTCAAAATTCTCATTCTCCATCCCGATCATTTTGATACCTGTCCGATGATGGTCCGATTTTTTTTTCCATTCTTTTGACCACTTTAAACATTTTGCACGAACAAAACGCCAGTTTTCAACGTTACGGAAATTCTCAAAAAATTCCCAAATACCCCGTGGTCAAAAAAAAAATTAAATCAGAAGCACTTTTTTGTGTTCGGAGAATATCATGAAAAATTGTGTAGCAAATAAAACATGTTGAGGGAAAATCATTGGTCGAGTTGATACGGAATGCCCCATATGCAATGCATCGTCAGAATTCCTTGAACCATCGAAGACTATGAGCAAAAATAGTAAAATTGATTAGTCAAGATCTATGATCTGGCAGAGACCCTCATCTTGGTCTACTATTGAACAAACTGAAAGTCCTGACCTCTAACTGGACGGCTTATTTAGTTTTTTCATCATATCTCGAGAACGATCGATGCTATCGTCACGGAAGTTATTACAAAAAGTGAAGTTTATTGAATTCTCTACAACAAAGGCTCAATACATTTTTTTCGTATCCTCAATAGTTTTCGTGTAATTGAGAAAACAATACTTTTTGCCGCTAGGAGCGCCACTGAGACAGTGTCCAACCTCTGGTGGCGCCTCTAACGGCTCGAACTAATTGAGTTTCACTGGTTCAACTACTTCTGACTTTAGTTTCACTAATCTCAATATGCGTTCTGTTTCGAAACTTCTATTGGACACTTGACTTGTACTTGGCTCCAAGTCGCAACTTATCTCTTGCTCTCCTTCAGGTATGATCGGTGGAACTGCCTTCGCGATGTTCGAAGGTGCGGTGATAGCGATCCTCAGAGAACAGAAGGCTGATTACGGTCTGCAGAGGATATACGGAAGCATCGGAGGTATGATATCGTCCCCACTGTCAGGATTACTGATTGACTACGCTAGCAGAGGAAAAGGGTACACAGATTTCAGGTGCGTTTCAATGACATATTGTTAATTTTTATACAGTTACTGAACAAAATAAGTTTCTAGGTTCCAAATACTTCGAATAAATAATTTTGACTAACTTTAGGCCAGCCTTTTACCTTTACGCCGGGTTGAAAATCGCCTCTGGGGTTCTAATGCTGTCCATAAACCTCGAGTTCAAATCTCCCGCCACGAATGTCGTCAGCGATGTTGTCAGCGTTCTTAAGAACGTTGAAATAGTGGCGCTGTTCATCGCCTGCTTCGTTTTAGGTGAGTTTTTAGAATATGGGAGACTGGGGCAAAATGGGCACTACACTAATTATCAATCAAATTTTCAGAAATTCAGGTTTTTTTTTCTTCTTTCACAGTAATTTAATTTTTTTCAATGAATAAACTGTTCTTATTCTTCCAAATTGATTTGGTAATCGATTTTCGTACCAGTTTGAATTACAGCCTCGTCGTATTTCTACGGTGTTTGAATTCACCCGTCGAATACTGATCGGTAAAAATTAATTGGGTGGGTATATCGACCCACCGCGAGACCATAACGATATATCTAATAATTGCCCATACGATGAGTACTTGTAGTAATTGCAAATGAGCAAACGACGATATAAGCTGCTCATGTCGTCATTATAGGTACTGGATGACAACAATAACCGGATGTTACGTAAGGCCATCAGCTCTTGCACTTCCGTTCAGTATTTTGAATAATTCCAGGAATTCTGCAGTCTATATAATTGAGTCACAGATCTCTGTTATCGATATTTCACCTGTCTAATGGCGTAAGGTCGTAAGCGCCAAAAACGTGACATTGGTGGCAGAAGAGCGAAATTTTTTTTTTTACGCTATTCGCTTCGAAAATTGTCAAAACGTATAAATCAATCGCAATTACAATAAAAAATGTATATATACGACCTTTTGCGGTTGCGAATAGCGACAAGTCGTATAATCGCGCTTATTAGACACGCGATTTATGTGTTGACCGATATGAAGTGACAGATTAGGATCTGTGAGAAGTAATGGTTGTCATTTTGTTTGCTTGTTTCGATCTTTATCACAGTGTAACTTTTTTAATTGTCTGTTATCAGGAACCGCTTGGGGATACATAGAGTCATTCCTGTTCTGGCTGCTCCAAGATTTAGGTGGATCCAGGTCCCTGATGGGAATCACGATAACTGTTGGTGGAATCGCTGGAATTCCTCTACTCGTTATGTCCGGTCCGATCATAGAGAGAATAGGACACGCCAACGTGTTGTTCATCGGTTTCGTGTTCTACGCTGTCAGATTGCTGGGTAATTACGACAGTTGGCTTCGCAACGGCAAACTGATGAAAAATTATGAATTGAAACGAAAAAATCATTGCATCACGTCAGACACATGCGTTAAAAACAGTTTTTTTACCGGGGAAAAAAAAACTTTCGCAGATGCTTCGAAAGAGGCCATCCAAAGTCCAATAATTCTCATTTCTTTTCGAATCCTTTTCCAGGATATTCCCTGATCTACAACCCCTGGATGTGTTTAATATTCGAGGCCCTCGAATCAGTCACATCGTCGCTAAGCTTCACAGCGGCGGTTACTTACGCGGCTAAATTATCAACGACGACCACGGACAGCTCGATACAAGGGCTTTTGGGCGGTCTCTACTACGGAGTTGGTGAGTTTTCTCTTCGGTATCAATTGAATTTCTGATCATTCGTTGTGATAATTTACCGCACAGGCAAGGGATCCGGAAGTTTGATCGGAGGCTACCTGATGAAGGCCTTCGGGACGCGGCCAACCTATCAGATATTTTCTGGCATGACGCTGATAACGGGTTTGGTCTACTTCATGTTCAACACTTTCTATCTGAGGAAGAGGCCTCAGGTCGAGGGCAACGACATAGTCAAGAAGAAGCCGAAGAAGATAGCGGCGAAGGAGTCGGAAGAGAAGGTGGAAGTCGAGATGGATGACAAGGTGAACGATAAGATTTCTTACGGCTCGGAGAACAAGGCCTTCTCCAAAGACATGGACGACGAGAACGAAAAATCACCGGAAAAATCCGATACCGGAGCGAAGGAAATAGAGGCGATAAAGAACGCGAGGAACTTAGACAAGATAGAAAAAATTGAAGACGTGGTCAAGAACGAGACAACCGCCAAAGAAACTGAACAAAACGGCACCACAAACGTGGCCTACGAAACCGAAGACAGTGAAGGTCCACGCAAATGCAATGTCACAATCGAAAAACAACCGGATGATAAAAAATAGTTGATATAGTCAATGAATTTGATCATTTTTCTGTTCGATCACGTAAACTATAAAAACGTCTCTTTTTTGACAATATTCTCGGATCTAAATGTACCTACATTTGAAGAAAGAAAAATCATTAATATCCATTGTACAGTAATTTTTTAGTCATCGCGATTGACATGCATAGGCGAAGAAACACTGTGAATACAAAAAATGGCTTCAGCTGCCTGCGCAGTTGTCGTGCGCGCAGGAAGAAGTGCGCGACTGCAGCGCCATCTGTGACATTTTCCAGAAGTTCGAATATACTTTTTGACAGATTTCTGAAAACTGTGTTTATTTAGTGACTTCCTTTACACGAAAAGAAGAAAAAAAGGTGGCGAAGAAACGGTCGATGTATTAGTCACAATTATTGAATAGTGGGAGTGTAATTAGTCAGAGTAGAAATATCGGCAATTACAGTAACCTTGAATCGGTAATTCCTCGTTACCGGTAGAGTGTTGCTGTGATGTGAATAGTTTACCTTTACATAGTACATACTAGTGAGAATTCAGTGCAGGAAATATAGTACATAACGCGATTATTAAATTTTTAGCTTTTAGTTAGTTTTAGTAAAACGATTTTTATTCATGTTTATAAATTATATAAACTAGAGACAATTTATAATGTTATTTTACATATCGAAAAATATTTATATATATCGTCTACGTCGAGTCGAGTAGGTATATAGACAATGTAGAAAGTAACTATCAGTATTTCTATGATCAATTTTATTTTATTGTAAATACGCAGTATGTAATTGTGGAGATATCGCAATTTGTTATTAAATAAACTGTTTGAAAATGTGTTTTGTATTTTATTTGTGGCAACCCATGTTTTTAGAGCTAATACACTTTTTTTCTAACTTTATCACCTGCATTCATCAAAATTCAATTGAAAAATAACCGTTCGTTACATGACGAAATGTAATTAGAAAATTACTTCTATGTCTCAATGACTGTGTTATGGGTAAACCAAAAATCAGAGGGTGAAGGAAAAAACACCAAGATTTCAGCAGGAAGCACATTTTCAAAAATTGTTGAATGAAAACTATTGTTTCTTCGTCGTCTTCTTTTTGGTCGTGCCCCTTATCATTCTCAACCTCCTCCTCGTTCTTCTTCTTTTTCTTCTTCTCGAATGAATAAAGTGCGTATTTCTTGGTCGTCCTCCTCCTTCTTCTCTTCCTCCTCCTTATTGAATGAATAAATTAAGAATTTCTTCTTTATCCATCTTCTTCTTCTTCTTCTTTTTCTTGAATGGATCAATTGAGGATTTGTTCTTCGTCCTCCTCCTCCTCCTGCTTTTTCTTCTTCTTCTTCTTCTTCTTCTTCCTAAATGGATGAATTGAGGATTTCTTCTTCGACCTCCTCCTCCTTCTTCTTCTTCTTCTTCTTTTTCTTGAATGAATAAATTAAGGATCCCTTCTTTATCCTCCTCCAACTTCCTCGTCTTCTTCTTAAATGAATAAATTGAGGATTACTTCTTCGACTTCCTTCTCCTCCTCCTTTTTCTTCTCCTTCTTTTTCTTATTCGTCCTCCTCCTTCTCCTTATTCTTCTTCTTCTTCTTCTCCTTCTTTTTCCCTTCAACCTCACGACCAAAATTGTAGGCAACTTCTGGTATCAACATCGCCAAAACCTGTGAAATAGGCAACCCAACATACCTCGATGTTCACTGCGAAATATTCGGTAGGCGTGACGAGGAGCCCTTCTTGTATGACCAAATATGAGATCGGAACCATTAAGTTTTCTGAATCTTTTCAGCAAATCATTAACTCGATTTCTTTCACAACATCAGATAATTGATTATTGAAAATCGATTCTTGTCAAACCATAGGAGTTCAATAAAAAAATATAGAAAATTGTCAAGATTATCAATTACCTTGCGGTATTTTTTATGTATACCTAAAACGGTTTTGTCAAAAGCTTAATAAATATCTTAACTATAATCTATAATCACATCCCGCAACTGTATAATGTACATACGTCCCCATAACGGTCTGTAACAGTTTGTCAAAAAAATTAGAGCAATTCTTCGGGAGCTTTTTACCACCAATTAGCTCCTTCCAACGGGCTGAAAATATTTTGACGTAATCTTAGGCTTCGCAAAACACGTTATTCGTACGAAAAGACACGTCGATGACAATTCGATTCGAAAACAAAATAGTAGCCATCAATTTTTTCTCCAAAAAACTATTTTCCAAAAAAAGGAAAACTCAGTAATTTCTCTTTGTTGCAATATCTCAGTCATGATCGGTTAAAAGAATTGACAATAAAATAAATTAGCACGATCAGTGTTTCATAATCTTTCACAACAGTTCGATTTTTTACAAGCTTCTGTAGATAGACGGACGTGCTGACGATGGGTGCGCTGCGTTTGGTCAATACTATTGCCTCCCTCTGCCCGACAGATACAGTTACAAGTCTATATATATGGGAAGAATGCTGAAGGTTTGTCCATTTACATGATAAACCGTCAAGATGAGACGCCAGCTTCTCGTCTTCGCCCTCTTCCTGGGTCTGGCGGCTTCGGCCAGCCTCCCAGAAGTGACAACGTACGCGAAAGTCACCAAGAACGGTGCAAGGACGAACCAAACAAACCACGACGGACCCTTCAGCTGGCTCATCAAGTAAGAGTGATCGAAATATTTGCAAAAAAATTCCAAACTTCATCATCGTAATTTCAATCAAGGACCCTGTCAACGCCGAATATCACCAAGCAAGGAGTCGCCGAGGGCAGGAGCAGCCAGGACATAAGCATCACAGTGTCTCCGGTCTACGTGCCTCCTAGGATTCCAGAACTCCAGAAGGGAGAAGCAGTCGATTATCCACCGACCAAGAAGTGAGTGCGGTAGACATTGAGATCGACTCTTCATTACAGTAACACGACTTCTTTCTAGGTACTCGACCTTGGACGAAGACATGGTGGCTCGCCTCGACGCTCAATCACAAGCCAGAAAACGAGCTCAAGACAGATTTCACCCTCCAGCTATCTTCGAGCACGACATCGCCCACGGAAACGCAGCCAAGTCGAAACCACGTCCCCCGGCCCAGGACTCCGGTCCAGCAAGCTCGGGCTACTCTTCCCCAGTTTTCCCTGGGAGCTACGACTACAGTCCCCCCAGTTTCGTAGACGCGAAACCAATCTCGATGGACAGCTATTCCCCTCCAGATACACCTTCGAAGGTATGAATCTGCTGATAAAAATGCTCTGAACGAATTTTTGTGCGTGAAAATTTGCCCGCCCCGGCCGGGAATCGAACCCGGGCCTCCCGCTTGGTATCCGAGTACGTGTACCACGGGACCACCATGCCCACCCTTTTTCGTGTTGTCTAGTCTGATTATTCATCCTCATTTCAGGGTCCCAGTGTGATGGATTCACCGCCGATCACCTACGGCTCGGACTCCTTTTCTCCTCCTTCTGACTATCCCGACCCAGGCCATGGCTCGGATTATGGACCAAAGCCGGGCTTCTCGCCCACCAAGTCGATCGAGTATCCGGGACACTACGATCACCCCGAATTCGGGGATGACCCCTTCATCCACGACCATGACCACGATTATCATCACGATCACGATTACCATCACGACATAATCTACGACCATTTGCCACCGGACCACACGACCATGCCTCCAGAGATGGACCAGCGTCTGAGCAAGAGGCCGTACTCTTATTACTTTATTGGTAAAAAGCTCTGGTACGTTCCGTTGTACTTCAGCATCTACTTCATCATCTACATATCGGCGTTGATACTGAAGAGCATAGCTAGACACAAGATAAATTTCCCATCTGCCTTGGCTGCCGCCGCTTCTAGCAGCAGAAGCGCAGACAGTGGACCGGGTTGGCTGGACCTGACGGTCAAGGTTCTCGAAGGCATCGAAAATGCGAGGAAATCTTTTGAGAAAAAAGCGTGATATGACTGATGAACCCTCCTGCACCTGACCAAAGGGATAAACTATCACCTTTCATCGCTCATGACCGATCGAAAATTTGTTTGTAGCCATTTTGTGACCAGTTCTTGCGTCGAAAGAGTTCTTCGCAATCTGGCTACTCCAGAGACGGTGGAAGACGACTACGATACCATTGCTGTTGTATCACACGTATTTGTATATTCCAATATATATGTATATTAATAAATATGTTATCTGTATTTACTTCTTCATATGAGAACCTTACTTCGTCTGGTATCTGAGCTAAGAACTTCGTCCTTCACTCTGATAGCTCAGAAGAAAAAAAGAAAATAAAACAGTAATAGAAAATGATAAGGAAATCGATCACTGTCAATCGATCTGCTTTCACGTCAATGAGGAATTAATTACTCGATATTTTATACTCGTCATAGTCGTTCATTCGATTTGTAAGGAATTATAGTTGACCCATTTACTGATATCCGCGTGTAGCTTCTTATTTGAAGCTGCACACATGAATATAGATATTATACATCTATGTTCTAACTAAGGAGTTCTTTGGCAATTATCACTTCTGTTTAGAGTAGATAATGTTCAAACGGGACTTAGTTGTGATCGCTAATCAGCTGTTCCAACTTTACTCCTTGTAATGATGTTGCATGGAGCACCTAACTGATCCTGGTCGGGTCGAACCCTGGACCTCGGAACGGTACTGAACAACGATAATTGATTTTTCAAATTGGGTAGCTACATGACCTAATAAAACACAGTCCAGGTCCACGTCTTCTTGACCTTGAAGATAAAAGTAAAGACAGAGAAAAATCTTCCAATATTTTTGTTTCAAATTCATTACGTTTTTCATTCAAATTTGCTCTTCAGGGTAAATTCCTGATCGAATGCAGATCAGTCTGGTAATTAGCTGAAATAGAGAAAAAAAATTTTGAACAGTTAAGAACCAGTCCAACTGTCTGAAAGCTCGTTTTCTGAATTCCAGCCAACATCAGACAGTTCTGGTCCAGTTCCAGCCACTTTCGGACCATTTGGAACCAGTCCAAACGTCTGAAAGCTCGTTTTTCTAGATTTCAGCCAACATCAGACAGTTGTGGACCAGTTCCAGCCACTTTCGGACCGTTCCGAACCAGTCAAACCGTCTGAAAGCTCGTCTTCTAGATTCCAGCCAACATCAGACAGCTCTGGACCAGTTCCAGCCACTTTCGGACCGTTCCGAACCAGTCCAACCGTCTGAAAGCTCGTTTTCTAGATTCCAGCCAACTTCAGACAGTTCTGGACCAGTTCCAGCCACTTTCGGACCATT
>JAFFZH010014652.1:4182-75833 GCA_018420115.1 Euura saliciscinereae
AAGAAAAGAAGAAAAATAAAACAGTATGATGACGGGTTTGAATACTCTCTCGTAAGATAGACTTTACTATCATGAATTTAAAAAAATATTATTATTATAAAAATTTAACGAAAATAAAAGAAGAAAAGAAAAACTATTAAAAGAAAAGAAAAACTATTAAGTATGACGCCACATTTTGAGAGTTTAATAGTAAAAAAAAAAAACAGAAGATAAATGTAAAATTATTGAGAGCGAGAGATGAAAAAAATAATCCTCCGATCTTACGTTAGACGACATTAATTATGACGAAATAAAATATGGAGTAAAAAAAAAAAAAAAAAATTAATAATAATAATAATAATAATAATGGTAAAAAAATCAAATATATTCTCTGTTAGCTCCTGCCCCGATTATCCAAACGTCGGTACGTCGGGGCCTTTAGCTTTACTCCTAGACCCAATGACCCAGTGCTACGGGTGCACATACCCATACATAAATAGATTAATTATTATAGTTAGGTCGAACCAAACCGTAACAATATGTTGTAGCCTATTCTAATGCATACTCTATTATACTATACTGTATTAACTGACTCTTAACAATGCATAACAATGTGTATATATTGTCTTCTCGTGTAGTAAAAAAAAAAGAAAAAACAAAAAACAAATAAGAATATTCATGAAAGAAACGTTAATTAGGTATATTTTATTTTTAATCAATTGCTATTTGTTTTCTATCAAATCGTTATATCAATTATTCAAATGCGTACACACACACATTCTTGATAGGTATACCCCCTGTAATGCAATTTGATTTGATTGAAACTAACGCTACTGCACCATGACGTATACATGTATCTATTAATTTTTGTTAGTCGCTCAAATCTGTACATTATTTCTTCTTTATATGATCTATATTATCGATTTCAATTCAGGCTTATGTGTTCCTGCCTGTATATCTTTTATTTAGCAAATTTAGAACAATGTTACAACAACAAAATAAGACTTACTATATGAACAGAGTTTTTAATCGAATCGCAATCGACTTTCGTCAATTTTGAAGTAACGATTCATACATTTGTTTACTAGGTCGTTCTTGATAATCTCAGAGCTCATGACATCCTAGCTTCCTTTCTACATTTTTGACTGTCATTCGATGATGATTCGATTGCAAACACTGTACAGAAAAACTTACGAGGCTTGTATTGGTTGAAAAGTCACGTAAGATAGACAAAGACGAGAACGGTTACCACCCTAAGCTCGTGGCAGTTATTTATTTAGCATGGTTTTTTTATTTTTTCGTTTTGTTTTGTCTTCATTTGATTCTTACATTAGCTGCTCAACAATGATAACGTAAATCAATTTGATGCTCATTATTTAATTTATTCTATGTATCTGTTTACGCTGTTTGTCACAGTTGAGATAATTTGCCTGATTCGCAAAACATGAATGTATATAATTTTTATCGCTATCAAATTGTCTCACGCCGAAATTATTTTCAATTTTCATCACTCCGCAGAGTGGATGCAAAGGCGTTAGATAATATGACACTTGGTGCAATAGTGAAAATTCATTTCACACATTTTCTTTATATTGTAACTTGGCTTTATTCGTTTGACAATTTTTTGTTTTCTTCAAGTCTTTATTTATCTTCACTCTCCTCATCGTGCCGAGAAATTCAACGAATTGAACAAATCTGTGTGAAAAAAAAGAAAAAAAAAACACCTCTACTTTGTTTAAACTTATTTTTAAATACCTAATTTCGAATATTGTACTTCTGCTAAAAGTTAAGGTACTACGATAGATTGTTTGACTACGTTACGACCACCTTGATTCGTTCCATTTGGTTCATTCAATTGTAATTGTTTTATGGAATTTGAGAGAGCAACAAGATTTGACATTGATTAAAGACCGCACACCTCCGCCACTTAATCTGGTTGTAAAAAAATACGTTCAATTGATTCATCTGACATTTTTGAAGTTAATTGAATTATTGTTATAGTTAATTTTCTTTTTTTTTTCTTTTTTGTTTAACTCTTCTTTGTTATTCGTTTCCATATTGTTACAATAAGGTCGTTCACGAATTTCGTTAAAAAATATGTAATTGATCACTCTTTGAAAATCTTATGGTAAATACTATTTGTAATATTTAGTACTGACAAATCTTTTAATTATATGCGAATAACAACGATATTAAAATTGAATGACTCAGCTTGATAATTATTTTCTTTCTGTAGTTTTCTTTGTTTTGTTTTGTTTTTTTCATATCATTTTTAAAGAAAGCCATATGTGATTGAGTTGATTAGCAACTGTGTCGTGCGAGCATTAAAGTAAAAATGAAATCACTCCGAAGAAGTGAGAATAAAGAACTCAAAGAATTTGAAATAATAATAATAATAATAATAATGATGATGATGAAAAAACAACAGAAAAGAAAAAAAATACTGAATTAATAAGTAAACAAATAAATAAATAAATGAATAAACAAAACAGTTATACGCTAATTTAGCAAGATAAGTGATTGTGTGAAGTAAAAACAATATCGGAACTATGAATACGATTATTATAATAATATTATATAATTATAAATAGTAAGCTTATTCATTCCGCGCTATTTAAAACTTATGTCAGTAATGGTGCTAGCGTAGAATGACGTCCGAACTTTAGGAATCTTGTAATATAAAAGAAGAAAGAAAATAATAATAATAATAATATTGAAAAACTTTTCATAAATCATAAAATTATTCATTATGTGATTTATTCAATTATCGTTCAAGTCATATAACGCATATAATATACAAGCTACGATAAGTTACGCTTGATTTTCGTGTGATAGTAGAAAAAAAAAACGATTACGATCTTATCTTTGATTTTTAATTTTTTTTTATTTATTTGTCTCTTTCTTTTTTATAAAAAAAAAAGAGAAACAAAATTTTGTGAACGACCTCCTATCGTCGCCCAAGGACACTGAAATGGATCTTGTGAATAGCTCAATATTTATTTGCAAAATTAACACACCACTACATATCAATTGGATTTTAAAGCATTTCACATCAAAGAGTACAAACAACAAATTATAATATTATATTACAGTCGAAGCAAAGCAATATCATTTTAACTAACTGTAGCTCAAGAAAATATAACACTATATAGTAGATCAGTCTCTTGATTGGGAAATTATTATCGCTACTACCTATCGAACAAATTGATTCAGTTTATAAATGTCGATGTTAATTATTTTTTTAATAGCGAAACTAATTTTGTACATTGATTTTGAGCCTTTAACAAGATACACACAAAATAAAGTTTGATTTGAAAAAAATAAAAATAAATAAATAATGCACTATGACACAGCTAAAAACGTTATTATCCAGAGATCTTTTAGGAGAGCCTGATAATTACAACAATAAAACAAAAACAAAAGATGAACTTTTTTTTTCAATTTTTTTTTTCTTCTTGAATTACATTTATGAAACGAAAATTTGTAGCGTGGCCTACATTCTAGCCATTTTAAAGTGCATACTTAGATACCATTATATCGCATGTGTGTAGAAAAATAATTAATGTATCACGAGGAAAAAAACAAAGGAAAAAAAGAAAAAAAAAAAAATGAATAAAAAAATTATACAATACTAACTACTCGAGGCATAATTAAAAATTACATAGAAAATAATGATAAAGGAAGGAAAAAAAAATGAAATTGTCCATGGTGAAAAAAAATAAAAATAATAATATAGTTATTCGATGAAGAGATTATAAAATAATGAATATTGTATCAGATTATATGAATATATATTGTTAGGTGATTGTGCATAGGTATGAATAATTTTTTAAAATTATCTTCTTTGAACGAGAAAAAAAATTGACAAAAAAAAAACAAATCCAACTAAACGCGTTGAAACAGAGAAAAAAATAATTAAATAATAATAAATAATAAATAATAATCATTAATTCATTATTGATAACACTATGGAAAAGAATTATTCTGCTTTCATATTACATTATTTTGTTTAGAATAATATGAAATCATCAATAATTTCTAAAAGAAATAATGAAAGAGAGGAAAATAATAATAATAATAATGATAATGATAATGATAATAAAAATATACGTTTATTAATTCCTACAATATAACTATATATTGTGTTTTAATGCTACTATAGATTATAAAATTAAATATTCATCTGTAAATAGAACAATTCAATATTAATTCAAATGATAGTAAATGTTTTAGAATCTTTTCAATATATGAAAAAAAAAACAAAAAAAAAAAAAAGGAACCATCAATTGGTAAATAAGAATAAACCAATTTGTTTGTTATTAGTTTTCAATTTGGTATTATACCCGATTAAATGGAATAAGTTTGTTTTTTCACAAACAGGCACAGGAGAGGCGAAGAAAGGCAACATTTTTCAATCGACTCTTTAACTGTCTCCCTTTTCACCTTCATACTCCTTTGATCCCCATCTGTTCATTACATGAATTTCCTAGTTATATTAATTCCAATCATCGTCATAAGCGTTGCCATTAAATTTTTATTCCAATGATGATTCACTTTGCCCGACACGATGACTCGACGCTAGAGGACGTTTGGTTTTCGTTATCATTGTCAAGTACTAATTACAGTTAAGAATGGCCTCGCTTGCCCTATCGGTAATACCAAAAGTAATAATGAATTCCCCGAGGTGTTGTTGCATTTCACTGCCGTTGGCCTAGTTTTTATCTAAGCTGCGATAGCCTGACGTATATAAAATACAAATTTCAGGAATATTTCTGACGGTCATAATGTATATGGGAAAAAAAAATTATAAATATTGCCATACGAAATACTGAATAAGAGTTATCAATTCGTCCATATATGAAATAATAACTCGCCTTTTCTGTACCTATTTGGAATAAAACGATCGGCAAATAATTTTAGCAGATTTACAATTTAAGCTTTATGTTAAACACCTAATTTGTAAATATTAGATCATATTTTTGTCTTTAATGTAAAATCAACGAGGAGCTCTTAGACTAAAGAAAATAAAGTTGAAAACGTAATGGGATAAAACAGAAAAAAAAACCACCAAAAAATTGGAAAAAAAATGAATTGTTAAAATTAACTCCACTTCCTTCCCAAATCAATCTGGTAAGTATATACTTCATAATAACATACGTGTAAAATTCAATTTCAACTCTACCCCTTCGGAATATACGTTCTATAACTACCATAATTGCATCCTAAGTGATTCAAATATGATCTATCATCATTCATACTCAATTGAATAAAATGTTCATCATATCTACATTTGAACTCGACTCATTATCTTATCAACTCGGAATTCTCACTTCAAGATTATCAATATCAATATTCAATCAAGCCGGGCCTTCAATTGACTTTTAAACCTTAAAAGAAAACGTTAATTTGCCAAATTCAATTTCAATTTCAACTTAAAAAAAGAAAAAGTTTGGAATGACGTTCTATAAATTCTCATAGCTATCAGTGTAAATATATATGTAATGATTAAAATAGCTATCAGTGTAAATATATATGTAATGATTAAAATAACAAAATAGAAAAGATAAAAATAAACTGTAGAAATAACTCATAAGATAGAAAAATGTTTGTCTTTAATTCTTATATCTTGTCGCTAATATATTCCGAATCAAATCTAACCGCGTTCTAAACCCGGAAGTGAAAAATCGATACGACAGTAGAACTGCGCAGTTCGTTAGTCGCCCGACCGCGGCGCCACTCGACACTTCCAGCCGCAGTATCGCTGCTCGACACCGAGTCTCCGATCTCTGAATACGCATCAAGTAATTTGGCGTGGGTCGGCCGAAGTGAGCGTCGGTGTTCTGTAAAATGGCTGACGGTGACATTGATTTGTACGCCGACGATCTCGAGCAAGATTTCGCACAGGTGAGTCGAATAGTAGTTAAAAATGTTTAAATACCGCAGGGGGAGAACCGCGCTGACTAAATTAAACCGCAATCTCATCCCCCGGTCGGGTATAACTTGCGAATAACAATTTCCCTCGTCCGGCGTCACGGGGTTGATAACGATCCGATTATCCGTCGGCTTACCCGTTCCTCCATTACCGAAAGTCGACCAGACTTAGAATGTTCTCGGTTCAAACAGGACGAATTCGCCGGAGAAGGCGTCGACCTGTACGACGACGTTATCGCAGCGCCTCCAGGTGGCAACGGCGGAGGGGCAGGATCTGGCGATAGAACCGGCGATGGCGATTCGACATCCCCCAACGAGGAGACTAACGGCAGTGCTCCGTATCACCAGCTCGGTAACAACATTCAGCCAAATCAAATCGGCAGACGACATCAACTCTACGTCGGCAACTTGACTTGGGTAATTTTTACATTTTCTCCGTTTCGACTGAGCAGCGGACGCTTTTGCCCTCCGGCGACCGAAATCGCGCGATTTTGATAAGGCGGGAAATTGATATTCGAATATCGCCGATTATCTAGATTGATTTTGAGGGGCCTACCTTTACGGGCGCGATATGCAAAATTTGGTAGCGTGCGATTATGTAGGAAAGTACACACAGTATGTCAGTTTACCGATATTCAACACCTTAGTATGGACGCGTAAATGCGAGGCGACGAACACATTAAGATGCTTAGCTGGTGTATTATCTTCTTTTTTTTTTCTCAAATCTGTTCGATATTGTACAGAATCGCTTCAAATTATTCTTCTCAAGAATTACAATCCATTGTCATGTAGTTATTCAGTTATAATTGATTTTTCTCAGTCACTTATTTGACTTTTTGGAGTCAAAAGACTCACTTTTCTCACATATTTTGGGTCCCTCTGACAGTATTATGCTAGAAAAATTCTGAACTCCTTGAATTTTGAGTATTTTGAGCCAAAATTCGGCATAAAAACTCGGCGTGAAATAAGATACGATGAAAAAACTGGCACAGTTACGTTAATCGATGGACGGAAGAAAAATTTGTTGGTACTCGTGAAGGCTGAGCATAATTTTGAGGCACTTTGAGCTTTAAAATTAGGAAATGGAGTAAAAATGGATTCAAGGATGATGTTAGAGCTGTGCCATTGAAGAAGATTTCTTGTTTTTTTTTTGGATTTGAAACATTTTGGATGAATATTGTATTAATTTATTATGGACTGATGTTATTTTACAGTGGACGAGTGATCAGGATATAACTGATGCGGTACAGACTATCGGTGTACCTGATTTTGTGGAGGTGAAATTTTTTGAAAATCGTGCTAACGGACAATCGAAAGGTTTCTGTGTCATATCACTCGGTTCTGAACAAAGTATGAGAATATGCATGGAAAGGCTTCCTAAGAAAGAACTGCATGGACAGAGCCCGGTTGTCACATTTCCAACTAAACAGGCACTCAATCAGGTAATTTAACAATCGTTAATGTTATTATAATGCTCGTGTCCGTAATCAGGGTCGCCAAATTATCACCTGAAAACCACTTCCGCAAATATCACAATCTCGCAATAATTGAATTCAGGGTGTCTAGCTTTCCAGAAATTGTCAGGCAATTCGGGTCAACAATCCTGGAATTGTTGAATTTTTCACCTATAGCTTATACAATTTATAGAAGTTTACCTCAGTTTCTTTGAATTGAAACGTTTATTGTTACGATTGAAAATTGATCAAATTCCGAAATTTTCCCATTTCAATTAAACTAAGGCTGCTCAACGCTTATTCAACTCCGTGTGGTGAATTTGTTCAAAGTTTATACCAATTTGCCATAAAAAAAAAAAACAGAACAATCTTCGATCACTCACAATGTGTTATTTTCCACCAGTTTGAGTCCCAGTGCAAGACTCGACCAGCTCCGGCTCCTCAACAGAGTCAAAATCAACGTCCACACAATCCTCATCAGCATCAAACGCCGCTACCCCCTCACCAGCAGCATCCTCAGCATCCTCCCCATCCGCAACATTCTCAACATCCTCAACAAAATCACGGTCCTAGAATGATGATGGGACCGCCGCAAGGCGTGCGAAATCAACGCATGCCTCTTCCTGGCATGGGACCTCCGGGTCCTGGAGGACCTCAGCAGGGACCTCCTAGGATGCACGGACCCCCTATGGGTCCTGGCGGACCTCATCATCCGCTACCCGGACATCCTAATCAGGGACCACCTCCTCCAGGCTATCAGCAGGGACCCTGGAACGGACCGAGACCCAACGGACCTCAGGGACCACCCAGAGGACCTGGAGGACCCGGTGGCCCTCCCCAGCAAGGTCCACCAGGACCTGGACCTGGGCCACAACACAGGCCCCCGGGAATGGTGAGGGTACATAGTCGTTTCATTTCTTATTCGCTTATTTCGAGAGGAGTAGAAAAACATTTGATAACAGAATTAATTTGTAATTATTCTAATCCTGATTTTTGTCTTCAAATGTTTTCGCAATCATCTCATGAATTATTTTAGCAATGTACAATCTAATTGAGAGAAATTCTCTTTCTATTTCAGCAGTTTCATGGCGGACCACCCGGTCCCCCTGGTCAAGGACCACCTCGAGGACCTCCTGGACATCCTGGGGGACCTCCGGGCGATCCTAGAGGAGCTCCGCCTCGTCCAGACTGGAATAGACCACCTGGTTAGTTGAGATTTATTCATATATAATTAGGGGTGTGCCGGATATTTCTGGTAAATATCCGATATCCGACCTGTTTTTTCACCTGATATTCAATACTGTTCAGAAGATAATTATACTCATAAATTCTTTTTCACTTTCATAGAAAACGGGTCATTTGTTATCGATGATTATACTGATAGTAAAACTAAAGTGGACCAAAATGAAAATCCTCAGTTTCACACTTTCTTGTTCAAACTTTAATATGTACATATCCAATATTGGGCGATTCTCTCGTGCCGGATACCGGATATCCGGCCAAATCGCTATCCGGCACATTTTTAGACACGATTCAACCACCGCTGCTGTGCCTCGTATCGTATTTCTTTCGTACTCGTCAATGCTTACTTGTGGAACTATTTAATTTGAATAGGAATGCATCATGGACCTCAGGGACCACCAGGTTTCCCTCAACATCAACATATGCAAGGCCCACAACCTGGCCAAGGCCCCCCACAGAGAGGACCTCCTCCAGGTTCTATGGGTGGTGAGAATTCCATACATTTAAATCAATGATATTTCTTTTTCTCGCATGATTTTCAGGAAAATGTATCATAATTGTAAAACTCTAGCTTCTCTACACGAAAATGCTTTAGAAATCTCGTTGCTCAAAGCTGTGACTGTAAGCTTTTAGAATATTTTTACCCCAACGTGAAAAATGATCAGCGATGTTACCAGGACCAGGTGGACCTCCGCCAGGACACGGTGGACCCCCTCAAGGCCCTCCGCAGGGTCCACCAGGGGGACCGGCGCCTCACGTTAATCCGGCGTTTTTCCCTCAAGGACCTCCGCATCAGCATCCCGGACAACATCCCGGTGGCCCGCCGGGACCCCCTGGACCTCCGCACGGACCACCTCACGGACCACCACACGGTCCTCCTCACGGACCTCCTCATGGTCCACCTCATAATCAACCACACGGACCTCCGCACGTGCCTCCTCATCCTTATGGGCCACCTGCTGTGCAGGTATGATCATATTTTATGGGTCACTCTACTCCCTGCTATAAACCTGAGGCTCTGGAAAACTGGAAGAAGTTCTTACTGAGAATACAGAGTGCGAGCATTGACGATGATCTTATGATTACAGGGTGAAACATTCTTTGGCTCTCCTGTAAGTCGGAAATTTTGAAAACTGTGGTTTTTCAATTAGCGTAGAGACTGTGACAATAATTTACACACTAATATATGCATCCTGTATTCTTCTCTGCTTATAACAGGGTGTTTTGATGTCTGACAAATTTTCAAACTCGTTTTAACACTTCATAGCGTTCATTTAATTCGATCCGTCTATACCGTATAGCTGAATTATCTTTTATTCCAGCCTCCGTACGGAGCTCCGGGCCCCGATCATCGGCCCGAGGGACCTCCTCCCCTAACTGAACAAGAGTTTGAAGAAATAATGGGCAGAAATCGGACAGTATCATCCTCTGCGATTGCTCGCGCCGTATCCGATGCAGCAGCGGGGGAATACGCCAGCGCCATCGAGACCCTGGTCACAGCTATATCTCTGATAAAACAGTCTAAAGTTGCCGGTGACGATCGTTGCAAGATTCTAATCAGTTCGCTTCAGGATACTCTGCGCGGAGTTGAGACCAAAAGTTACGGATCTGCACGCAGAGGTGATTCGCAATTTAATTTTCGCCGAATTCATAAGAAAAAAAAGGATGTTTGTCTTAAACGATGTTTTTGTTGCCATTACAGAACGTTCGCGTTCGCGTGACAGAGAAAGGAGCCACAGAAGACGAAGAGATCGTTCGCGTTCGCGTGACAGAGAGTACAGAGAACGTAGCAGGGACAGGGATCGCGACAGGGACCGTGATCGTGATCGTGAAAGGGAACGCGATCGTGATCGTGATAGGGAACGTTACTACAGCGAACCCTATCCCAGAGAGAGATCACGCAGCAGGGACAGAGATCGCGAACGTGAAAGAGAACGTGAATACAGGGAAAGAAGCAGGGAGGAAAGGTGAGCACAATTTTTCACTATACGCACATTGCAATGCTTCTAAACATCGCGCAAGGTTCAATCAAATGACAAATTTTCAAGAATAATACAGGGTGTCTACATTCTTGAAAAACCTAGATGTCCTGGAAATCTCAGGGAATTTTTTTTCTCCTGGAATATCCTGGAATTCTCAGGGAATATTGAGTTCACTCAGGGAATTTTTCTGAAAGTGATCAATTGGAAGAAAAATTCTGCAAATATAAAACCTGGATTAGATTGCAATTAAACAACAACAAAAAAATCTAGTATATTTTGCTAAATAATAATAAATATCGTATCTCGACACACCTGGAAAAATAGACAAAAGTAGCCTGGAATATTCTGGAATTCTCAGGGAATTTTAGATCCTTGCTTGAGTAGACACCCTGTAATATGGTTCGATGATTATATGAGATATTGTAATTTATGTTTTTGATGCAGTTAGAAGTAAAGTTACATAATTCTGATGTGTTTTAAAAAAGTATCTAAGTAAGCGACTGAGAAAACCTATACAACGTATATTTTTAAATATCAAAAAAATTTCGTCTCTCTCTGGGTTGGACCAAAAGTTTGATATCCGCAGCGAATTAATTTTTTTTTCAACGAAATTTATTGCACAACCAAAGTTGTTTTTCTTCGGTTGAATTAAGGCGTAGAATAAGTATGATGTAAAATGAGGAAAAGCGAACCGGATTGTTTGAAATATTTGAACATCTTTTGTGAACAAAAAAAATTATTGTATCAGGGAAAACTGTATCACAATTCTAGCTTTTGCTCTTTCGTTAAGATAATTTAGTATATGTATAAGTCTCTAGAGATTGTGATGATTACTCCGTATACTGAGAATAATCGATAATTAATGTTACCGATGAAAATAATTTTATTAGCTAGTTTTGGAAACCGGTAAGTCGTGTAACGATGTGTAAATTTGTTCATCAGTACAACACGTCAGGCAGCCAGGCCCCGAGTTAAAGAAGAACCACCAGAGGCCGTGCCGGTTCCGACATCAAAGTCGTCTAGGTAATTTACCTTTTTTTTTCTCACAGTAACAAAGCGAGTATGATTGAGGCAAATCGTGGAGGGTTGCGATGGAGACTTTCATTGGTCAGTATATTTGTTTATGTTACATGCCAACGAGTCTAAACCGAATGCACCAATTGTTTATGTAAGAATGTCACAAATATATTGTTCTATAAACTAATAGGTATTGATAATTAAAAAAAAAATCTTATTTAAAATCGAGATTTAAATTGGTGAATAAATATATGAAAAGGAAAATTCTTTAATGTCACATAGCTTAGGATATCCCATTTTTTAATGGTAATTGTATATTATTATTACTATTATTTATTTATTTTTTTTTCAAGGTAGGGAAAACGAAAATCCAATATATACGCATATCACAAATAGAAATTAAAAAAAATAAATGAAACCTTTGTATTAAAATCTAGAAACGCGGTAAACTCGCTGTGCGTATAAATAATATCCAAAAAAGTGAGACAATTGGCTGATATCTACTGCGTAGGTATTATGACGATCGCTACAGAGAACGTGAACGAGAAAGGGAGCGGGAACGTGAGACGAGCAGAAGACCGGCTGAACGTGAACGCGAGCCGGAACGTGAAAGAGAAAGAGAACGTGAGAGGGATCGTCGCGACGAGAGAGGCGACTCTTCGCATCGTTCCAGACATTGATTCGTACGACTAAATACACGTCGTAGCATCGGAACAGAATAACGATATCTACCGTCATCTTATTTGTCTTCTTCTACAAAGTTAACGCATCGTTAGCATACATTATTCTCATGGACACACAACTTCCCCCCCTGATTGTGCTCTTATCATAGGATTTTATGACAAGATGTTCTTAGAATAGATGATAGTTTCTTAAATACCTACATGCAATCAAGTTATAGAATTGTGGCGAATTGATGAGAAGAGAATTTTCTATTTTTCAATATTCTTTTCTTCATTCTTATGGACAATAGGTAACAAAACAAAACAAAGAATAGGTGAAAAGAAAGACGTTCATTAAAATTACACTCTCATTCTCGTTGGTTTTATAATGTAATAAAACATATTCTTCAGAGTTGTTAACTAACATTTCCACATTTAAATGTTTCATACATACATACATACATACATACATATTGAATATAAATATTGTATAACGATAGCGTAGATATAATTACATATATACAGACTAAAAAAAAAAAAAAAAAAAAAAAAAAGTATGTAAAAGCATCGTAGTTAAGACGATTTTAAATCAGTTTAAATATAAGCTGACGTTTAAAGTAGGCACAAATGTTAGTTCACTAAAAGATAATTGTTCATGTAAAGAATGAGACATACTCTAATGTTTTCTGACTTTGTTTGGTGTAATTATTAATTGTAACTATTAGGAAAGAAATATGACGAAGAAACGAATATGGATATAACGAAAACAAGTAGAAGGACTACTGTTCAAAAGACATAAAAAAAAAGCAATTTGGATTCAAGAGGAGCGAAGATACACACAACACGAGATGCAAATTCAACAATCAACTACCTGCACCACGATGCCAAGATTGTATCTTAATATAATACAAAAAAAAAAAAAATATTCGCTTTCAAAATATACATGTAAAATGTGATTTTACTTTATTCATCTGTGCACACTATATCCTTGAATTGTTTATTTTTCTTTCATTATGAAAGAACTAGATTTAACGCAATCGACTGGTCAATCTTAAATCAATAATAAAATCTCGTCATTATTTAAGGGATTTAAAAAAAAAAATAATCAACGTAATATTATATCTGAAAGCAAATAATCCATATTTCCGAATGTCATTATAATAGTGTCCTCAACTGAAATTCGTATGGCGATAAATGTGTCTGTGCATAAATTGTTTTGATTTACCATGAAATGGTATCTCACTAATTCAGAATGGCCTCATCAAATTTTTGATCAAACATTGTTTCAAAATGTTTTACATATTGTACGATAAAACATTAAATTTTTCTAATATTGATCAAAAATTTGAAGAAATATAATTTTTACAATTATGCAAGATCGCCTTTTTCTGTGAGACACATTCAGAAGAAGAAAACAAAATTCAGATTGACAGTGCGCAAAGAAAAAAAAAAAAATTCGACCAATGATTTGTTAAATGAAATTATTACAATATGCCAGAGAGATCCCTGAGTAATGAGTTAAAATTAAACATTTTCAAATCAGAGACGTGATAATCATGCGAGGATTGAATTTTTTATTATGTAACTGAGACTGAACTGTTTTTTTATTTTGAAGCTACTTTTATTTTTGTGGTTCGATTTTATTCACTGTGTCTGGGTAACTATGAACTTAAATTGTAAATCCCAAGCTCGAGTCGTATTCCTTGATTCCCCCTCGCAGGATTTTATCACATCTGTGACGTAGTTTATCCTTTAGAAAATCCATAAAACCTTAATCCTAATCTTTTATGTTCAATTTATTAAGTGTAAATTATCGATTGCATGGTAATCTTATGTTAATATTTACAGTTGTCAATGATATTATTATCATTCGTGACAAATTTAGATAGTGTTTTTTTTTCTCCTCACATTCTCTAAGCAATACTTGATGTTTTTTAAGTCTGTAACGAGACACTCGTTTAATAATCCATGAAAAATCTATGAATTCTTCAAAACGAGGCAACTGACTTGAAGCAAGATGCTCAATTTCCAGTTCATATCAGTTGTGGTTCTTTTTAAATTCATCAATCTATACAATCACTTGCCAAATATGCATGTGCAGATACATTCGAATACTTTGTATACTGTAAGCTTGTAAGACTCTGAAACTCTAGTCATATCTTCTACGCGAGTGCTTGTGAAATCACTTTTATTCTCCATTTGATATGTTTTTATGATTATAAATTATCAAAAGATTGAAGCTTTACACTTAGAGGATGCAATCTACCTTCGAGGTAGTCAACGCTACATGAATGAGATCCCATGAGGAGTATTTTTGATAACATGTTATGTGTGTATAGTAATAACGATAAACTATTCTGGACAGATTATTTTACAAAAATCATAGTTGGCCTTGATAAGTACAAAGAGTGTTTGAAATTTCGAGACATTAGCTTGAAGAGAGTTTGAAAAAAAAAAAAGATTCTGATCAACTCAAGGGTAAAAAATTGCTCATTAATTGGTTTATCAGAGTTTGAATGAATGAATGAGAAATCTAGTCACAATGATATGGTTTTGAAAAGTGAATTTAAATATTTATTAACAGCTATTTTCATTTTATAATTCATAAAAAAAAAAGATACACAGTTTACGTATAGCGTAAGAAGTTAAATAATACTATGCGCAGAAGAACTGAAGAAATTGACAACAAAACGACACTCATGCCTACTATTATATCTAAAATTAATGCATATTTTTCTATTCTATTTTTTTTTCTTCTCTTTTGTACTATGTTTAATTTGTTATGTTTTGTAATTAATTTACACTAGTATATACATTTTTTATTTTTATTTTTTTGGT
Organism: Euura saliciscinereae; assembly: GCA_018420115.1. Taxonomy (NCBI): domain Eukaryota; kingdom Metazoa; phylum Arthropoda; class Insecta; order Hymenoptera; family Tenthredinidae; genus Euura; species Euura saliciscinereae. Next base: position 19,288 of record JAFFZH010014652.1, read on the forward strand.
TTTTTAATTCTGTTAATTTTTATAATAATTTTATTGCGTCAAACTATGTCATGGACATAAATCGTGTGATTTTACGGGGTAAGTGTTTATAATACACAGATATATTGATATTTATATAGTATTAAGATATTTTTAGGGTATATTCTAAGTAATTCTAGTATTAAAAAAAAAAAACGGCAAAATACTCAATCTACATGTTATTGTAAATTATTAGTTTCAAGAAAACAAGAAATTCGGCTTTTTTAAATCAACCATTTTTTTCTTCTTTATAACGATTTAATGTGCCTTAAGAAAAAAAAAAATTGAGTAAATTAGAATTCAGAAATATGTTGTACTAGCAACTGTATTTTTTGTATACAATTTTTATATTCCAAAATTTATTTGATATTGTATATAATATCCGGTATGCATGCGATGGATTTTTATATTCCAGTATATGTTCTTTTGCTTGTTTATACCAAGCCGTATTGTAAATAATTGACAATAACATGTCATTGTTAATATCCAATCGTATACCAACTGTTAATCAAATGCTTCGATTATGCAACTAATTTATGCTGTAAAATCTTTATCTGGACTGATCGATAGTTGGCGTTATGTGAAACATCAACACTATATGTGTACACTTCAATTATGCATGTCTGTATCGTTTTAATGTTTGACAAAAGTAACTGTTTTCAAATTCGTTGATGTTTTTCATCTTCTTGCTGCTATGGCACAAGTATAGTCTGTAAATACAACGAAACTTACAGTATTTATTCACATATCGATCGGAGTAGCCGACGAATTTTCTTTGGCATCGATGCACTTTGTTAGATATATAAAAAGTACAAAAGTAACATGCCTGTGCGATATTTGGATCTGAAAATTTTTAACGGACTTCTGTTTTATTTGTCGAAGTTGCGTTATGAATTACTATTTTTAATTCATATTTCAAAACGATCTTATTAATTATAGAAGATTACTGATCATTGAGAAAATTCATGAAATCATACAGAGTCTCGAGAATGAAAATATGTAATTTTAGTATATATCTCGAGTATAATTAAGCTTGCATGTTTGCTCAAATCATTTTTCCTACTATTACGATTAGATATAATTTTTCTTTTAGTTATTATCAAATTCTTTGTCCAGATTCCTGCCAAACTTCTTTTGCTTGTCGGCTCTTTCTTTTGAATTATGAAATCAATCATCTCGTATAAGTATTTCTGTTGTTTCTATCATTTTGGCTAAAAAAAAACAATTACTCTCTCATTAATTATTCGTGAGACTTTTCGTAATCCGGTTTATTTCATTTTTCAAAAAAAAAGAGCTACAATAGCATTTATCTGTTCCTAAAATTTATTTTCAACTTTAAGTATCTAGGTATTATTTGATTTATCTATAATTACAATGCAAAAGCATTTCTAAAATGCTTTTAATATCGAACTAGCAAGAACGGTTTGGTTCTTTGAATGCGGCCTTTAATCTGTGATAATAATCTTAATTAATTAAGTTTATCCCCGGATATGATATTAGATAGTATTCAATATCTTTGGGGAAAAAGAAGGGAAAACGAATGATTCTTATTATTATTTTTTTTAAATTTATTTATTAAACTTCAACGATAATATCATCTGAAACAGCAGATGTATTTGTTACAATATATTGTGCATGGTGTAAGGTGAGTGTGAGTATAATAGGATTTCGTACTAGATATAAATTTTGTTCGAATATCATCCAGCTAAGGCCAAATGAAGCACGTTTTAGTGTTATAAAAATGAAAAGACATTAACAATTATACTCTTACCGTTAATTGATTGAATTTACTTGCTTTGCACCATATTAGAAAATTGTGCGTATCAAATCCATTAAAAAAAGAAACAAATTATTTCCGTTTTATATTATCTCAATTAAGATTGTCTCTTATCATTGTTTCAAACATTAATTACACTATTAGAACGTAAGATCGGATATTATTAACAAATGTGCCATTTACACACTTTCTTTTGTATCCGAAAATTGAATAACTTTATTGTTTCGAAACGAAAAATACATAGTTCAAATTATTATTATTACTTTTACTTTAACATGTTTCAAGACAACTATAACGAATAAAATCATACAATGATTACAATAAAAAATATCAGTACAATTGTTAAAAACTAAACAAAAGATATGTAAATATCGATAGTTGACTTAAAAAAAAAAAAAAAAAAGATCCAGAACCAATGGATGGTTTTAAAAATGATCTCGGAATCAATGTGACTTTATAATATTCTTAGGTCAATTCCGCTGATTATTCATAAGGTTGAAACTTGGCATATTTTATATATATTGACAATAGTTCTTAGCTTGTCTCTTATCTTTTGCCAAAAATCATACATATTTAGTATATTTTTCTATTATTTCTACAAATTATAAGAATCATCCTCATACTTATTACATTTATTATTTTCAAACAAAATCTACTAGAGATTGACGGAACATAATGATAATACACATAGTCACAGTCTCTTAAATTCCTGTATTTTATTTATACTATCATTGCCTTTTTGTATAACAATCATTCAAATAATATTTTATGTAGATCAGTTTTTTTGTTTTTATTTTAAGTAACGTCAGTCAGTACGAACTGAGATACAGGACTTACGTTCAACGTTAACATCACAATCTATATTCATGAGTATCAATAATGGAAATTATTCCATTATTACTTTGATGTTTAATTTCAAAACAGTCAATAGAGTATTTTGCCTTTCGTCAATATGAGGTCTAAAAAAGAAATGAAAGTAAATCCAACGATGGTAAATAGTTTATTTATTTTTCTATCTTTTATATGCGCATTTTGAGATCGGAGACTAATTGAAGGAGAAATAAAAAAAAAAAAAAGTAAAACGCTTAAACTGGCTGTGATAAATAGTATTATTGTACAATTCATAATAAATATATGTTTATTAAAAATGTTCAATATACGTTATTAACACAGATATTCTTCATCATTCTGACAATTATTGGTATAAAAATTGACGAGATAACTTCTTAATCTATTCTTGCTAATATTTCGAATTCACACATTTCTTTTATGAATAATAATTTTTATTTCTATTTTTCGTTGTTTTTTTTTAAATTTTTTAATCATAATCTCATAAATAGTCATGGATGCAAATTACATTTGAGAATTTTTTTCTGTATCAAACAATTCACGTGGTACGTATGACCACATGGGAAAAGCGTTAGTCCGTTGTTGTCTAGTAGCACCGGTGTCTCTAGCGGCAGGGTACAACAAGGACATACCGCGTCGGTTGGGTCGTAACGCATGCCCCAATGATGAGCCTGACTTCCAAACACATGCTTGCTCAATGGCCTGGTCAAGTCCTTCTCTAGCGTTTGCAGTAGTTCATCTTGAACCTGACAAACATTAGAATGAACAAATTTATCACAATCATTCATATTGTTTATGTTCTAACGAATCAATACCGAATTCATCACCTTTGGGCAGCATAGCGAACTGTATTTATCGCAAGGACCCAGATTCAGTTTTTGATTGAACGCCACAGGCTGTTTGAGACCATGATTGTTCAATATTTTAGTGAAGATCAGCGATTGAAAGAGGCTGAAAATAGATTACAGATTAGAGTTATCCATGATTGAGTTGATGTTCTACTAAAGATACAATTTTAGATCGGACCCCGTTTGGACACAATCAAAAATGGGTCCAATAACGCAGGTTTATTATTTTGTGTCAATTATTGATTGTGCCCAACCGGTCCTTTCCCCAATTTTATGTACCTTTTATTCAGGGATAGAGATGGTAGGATTGTTACTATCGTTGTTAAGAAACTAACAGCAACATCAGGCCCTTCTCGCTTCATTATTTCGTTAGCTACGTTGTTCCAATTTATTGATAAATCGTTTTGATTGTCGCTCGTTTGAATTGGACGATTGCAACCGAGACACCGTCTCGAGTTTAGATCGTCAATTACTTTCATTGCAAACTCCCATTGCTTAGGATTTAATTGAGGTAATATGTAAGACAGTATCAGATCGTCTCTAATTTGTAGACATTGAGCAAATATTGTTTCGTCGAATAAATTATCTCTCTTTGAGTATATGGCTACGTATATTCGCCACATGTAAGGCACTTTTTTGCACAAACTAACACAAATACTTTGGCTTTCGTTTGAGTATCTTTTAAGAATAGCTGTTCCAACATCTAAAAATTTTGGTTCCTCCAATTTTTTACAAGGATGAGGAAAACCACATTCGCATTCCGTTACATCGGACACATTCATTCTCACAAAAGAATTCGTCATTTGATTCAATATATTCTCACTCCGAGTCTTGATTAATTTGTTTTTCTCTAATTTTGATAAAAATATATTCCTATAATACTGTTCGGCAGTGTGAATCGCTCTTAATACGCTAGGTCTTGGCTCTGTCAATTTATCGTAAGATTCTTTAACACTCGTTACAACTTCTCGAAGCGCCTCGATTATTCTATCAATCTCATCGTCGGACATTGAGCTGCTTATACTATTCGCAAGGGTGTAAATAATCTGTACATCGTTTATCAAACTGCTAATTTCATCATTGGATGAATTTTTTTTCTCCTCTGAAAAACTATGATTCTCTTCACCATCCCCATTCATGTAATCAACATCCAGCTTCACTCTGCTCAGAGATTCGTTAATAGTTTCTAAATCTTGTTTGTTCAAAGGCTCGATTTTTATCTCCTCGTTAAATTCAGCCACGTCTTTGTCTCCTTTTTCAATCGAGGAGTTTCGCGAATTAACTACAACTATACCAGAATTCGATTTACTGGATAAATCATTTTTATTCTGTGCCGGAAAGGCATTGAGTTCCAGGCAATGAAAATCGCCCGAGTTTGTCATGAGGTAGATATTTCTCTCAACCACATTGGCAACGGCTACGTCTCTGTGCTCGTTGCTCCATAGAATAACAGCCGAATTAACGGGATCTAGAATGTACAGAGCGTTCGAATTGTACGTGAACAAATATTCGCTGGCTAATACGTAGAGAGGCGAGAACTTTAGAGACTGAGGCGGCCAGTCGATCGACAAATTATCAATACAAGACTGCCCAGATCCGTTACGCTTGTGTATAATCGACGGAGGAATCGCCAAGGCCTCTTTGAAATTATGGGTCTTTACTATCTTCCCGTTTGCTCTAGCCTCCCACAGTCTCGATCCCGGACGAGCCGAGTAAATCCTCGGATATTGTCCGATCATAGAATCAACCGGGGCTTCTTTCGGCTCTGTGTAAACAGACGGCGAATGTTTTTGCTGCGTTAGAGACACTTCAGACTCCTCTTTGACCCCTGATTTATAGAAACAAGCCCCGAATTCTCCTTGTCGCGTTCTGACTCCGACTTTCTCGTATTGACCCTCGACGGTATCGCATATGTAGCAGTTTGATAAGGTAGATATCAACAGTAACGGAGAGCAGAAATCCATCTGTACTATCTTGTAATCCAGGTTCATAATAGGGCAGGCGGGATCCTGGAAGATGCCTCTCTTCACCTGTGAGTTAAATACATTTTATTGTCTCGGGTCGAGTTATCGCCGCTTTTCTCCTTACGGTAAAAATCGATAAACCCATGACGTGAATCGTCCCGTTGGTATCTCCGATGTATAACTCCGTACTGTTGTCGTTCCAACAAAGAGTAGAGGTACTTTGGCTATTTCGTTCGTTTTTTGACGATATTATCGCCTCTTTTATCGTCGGTTTGAACACCACAAGGCAAACGTTTCCATCTGTCGTCGATAGCGCTATCACCTTCTCGTCCGGTGATATCAACACGTGAGTCACGGCTCCGTTCTGTAGCGTTAAATTCGGTTAGTGTCTTTTTTTTTTATCGATCTTAGGTGACAAAAATACTCACCGAAAGCGGTATGAGCTGTTGAAAGAGGCAAGAGTCTCTGGCGAAGAGGTAAATTCCTCCGCTGGTCGAGCCCAGGGCGATGTAGTTTTTAGAAACATTGAAGCATGTGTACTGAAAAAGTGTTTGGATCAAGTTATTCGATGTAGATAATCGTCACGCTGAAATTGTAAATATAAGAACGTTATTTATGTATTATAGACGTTTACCTTTATTCGGCGCTTATCCTTGACTGGTTTGCGCAATAATGTGGTTATTTCTTTGTACTCCGAAAGTATTAGACCTCCGGATCGACGAGGGTTCGAGGCGAAATCTTCTGCGGCCATAACTTTGCTTGAGAGTTCTTCTAGGTTTTCAATCATGTTTAAAAACCGAAAAGTCGGTCTCTGTTAATCATTGCCGAGAGTAAAGCCTCCTCTTTGCCTCCCACAACACAACAACAACACGAGATTCAACAATTGACTGTACATATCAACGTGGGTGGCGCTACTCTCGACAATCCACATTATGAGGTATCGATATTGTCGGTAAAAAAGAACACAAGGTGGGACAGTGAACTGCGTTACCGACAGAAAGACAAGCAGACGCAACCAGACTCGCGGTAGGCAACCGAACTTACACCTCTGTATGTCACATTGTTAGCCAGGCGGTAATCGATTTGAATTGTTGAAAAATTTGAAATACACAAATAAGGATATTCTATTAAATTTTAGTAGATTCGAACTGTTTTTTTATTATAAGGACCTATGTTGAATTACCCTTGCTACGAGGTTTTTAACTACTATGAAAAGCAATAAACTATATTCTATTCTAATTCTTCAAAAATATAATGTTTGTAGTAAAAACAAAGCAATAGATTTCCTTATAATTCAATGTCAGTAGATGACGAGTTTTTTTTTTTTCTCCCTATTTCACATCTGCAAAAACAGATGATTTTAGAAAATATACCTACGGCCGTGTATTTATTTATTTTTTCAAATAAGGGAAGAAAAGCGTAAAACCAGCAAAAATATCGATAGTCCCCCCCGATTGTTGTTGTTAATTGCTCTTAGGACGACTCGGTGGGGTCGAATCGCCTCGTGGTCAGGCACCACATCGCATCGCACACAGGTATATTCTTACATACTTTTTACCGTATAGTAGGTATGGTATATAGTATGCGGAAGGATTCCTGTTGGGAGAAGAGAAACGTTCGTTCTCTCGGCTGTGGTGTGCGTCTCGTGCTACTTTCGTGTCTGCCAAATCGAGTGGGAGAGAAACAGTAAAGCGCGGAGGAGTTTCATCGTTCAGAGATACACGCAGTGACTTCCCGTCGCAGTGTCGGATCTGGTCAACGTGTTTTTTTACCTTTGACTGTGTTAATTAATACTATCTAATTTTTTTTTTTCTATCCAAGAGGATATTAAATTGTTAAACGCATGTCGTGGAACTGTGGATATTAGGTAGGAAATATTTAGGTAAAAATTAAATTTCTATATCATTCATATACAACGATTCTTTCTTCATTAGGTACTAAATTTGAACGTAGCTGGTATTGTAAGGAATTCAATACTTTTCAATGATATATTTTATTTCTTTGCGATATTCTGAATATTAGAGTGGCTATTGCTGTATGGATAGAATTTTAATTTGCCGATCACAACGCGACACTGTCGGCCTGCTAATTAATCCACATTTTTCTTCCTGCGGTTACGGAAATCAAACAAGTTTATCACGATTAGTTATTTGTACAGAAATTCGATTAACAATTAAACTAAGTGTCACGAATGTGTGAAAACTGAAAATTATATCTACAGCGACAACTCGATTAACATTTATTTGTGGTGAAAGTAGTCCAGCCAGGCACAAATTGACACGATCTGTAGCATAATAGATAGAATTTTTAATTCTAACGATTTCGGCTACTAGTGATTTTAATCAATTAAAGTCTAATATAACAAAGAATTTTTATTGATCTGCTTTACCTATATCGATCGGATATTCTTCAGCATTCGAAATGGGAAGATTATTGAGATGGAAGCCGGTGGTGATAAGGACGTTGTGCACCGAGTCAACGAGCCTCAATAAAACAGTTCCCGGTTATCAAACTCAAGATTTTACCGGTGCCATACCTTACGAAAAAATACCCGGACCAAAGCCACTTCCGTTACTCGGAAACACTTGGAGACTTTTACCGATCATTGGCCAGTACAAAATATCCGACGTTGCTAAAATATCCGAACTGTTCTACCAGCACTATGGAAAAATCGTTAGATTGACCGGACTCATAGGACGACCCGATCTCCTGTTCGTCTACGATGCTGATGAGATAGAGAAAATATATCGCAACGAAGGTCCGACACCCTTCAGACCATCCATGCCGTGTCTCGTTCACTACAAGGGCACGGTACGCAAAGAATTCTTCGGCGATCTACCAGGAGTCGTTGGCGTGTAAGTAATTTCTTCAAGGTGTGACATTTCCCGGTTTTTCAGATGAAATTTTTAATTTTTTCAGAATTTTTTAAGCCTAATTTACCTAAGCAACACCGTTTTTGGATGCGAATTCTTTATAACTTGGTTGCAAAATGAAATTGTTCATTTTTCTTCTAATTTAATTTTACATAAATTCAATTTAATTAACGAATGTCGATTAATTACTGCGTTTCCGTGACGTGCCAATAAGCATTTCAATTCAAAGAAACTAGGTAACTTCAGGATTAGCACGAGATTTCAGATATTTTCGAAAATTGTACAACCTGTAGATGGAAAATTGAAAAATTCCCTGTTCTTCTATACCTATTCACAATTCCTTGATGTCTTTTCCCTAATCAAAGCCATCTTCGTTTCCAAATTGACTCGATGTTACAAAGATTGTTACGATTATTTTAGACACGGCGAACCGTGGAGAGAATTTCGTACACGCGTTCAAAAGCCTGTTTTACAACCTGTGACGGTCAGGAAGTACATTCAACCTATCGGAGTGGTGACCGATGACTTCATCGATAGGTATGTCCATAATTAGCAGGTTTCGATCGAGACGAAAAAACCGAAATACCATTAATCACGTGGACATTTTAGAATCGAAGAAATCAAGAGGGACGATGGAGAATTGCCCGCCGATTTTGATAACGAAATTCACAAATGGGCCTTGGAGTGTGAGTTTACAGTTAAAAACTCGTTAGAAGGTCATCCCAACCGATCTAATACTGTTTTTTAATCGATTGAACTGCAGGCATCGGTAGAGTCGCTCTTGACGTCAGGCTTGGCTGTCTCGGGGCTAATTTAACCCCCGATTCAGAGCCCCAGAAGATAATAGACGCGGCTAAATACGCCCTGAGGAACGTAGCTGTTTTAGAATTGAAAGCGCCCTTCTGGAGGTACATTCCAACTCCGTTGTGGACCCGATATGTTCGTAACATGGATTACTTCATAAAGTAAGTTTCATCAGACTGCAAGGTCAACGAGTCATCTTCTTGGCCAGAAACGATCTAAAGATATTTTATATTGTCTCAGAATATGCATGAAGCACATCGACGAAGCCATGGAAAGGCTCAAGACCAAGAAAGCAGTCGATGAATCTGACTTGTCGCTGGTGGAACGAATCCTGGCGAAGGAAACTGATCCCAGGATGGCTTATATCCTCGCTCTGGATCTCATTCTCGTCGGTATCGATACGGTAGGATTTTTTTTAAAGCTTTTGTTTCAATTAAAGTTGTCTTATTTATATCCTGCAAGAAGAAAAGAATCGTTCGTTGCTTCAGATATCGATGGCGGTTTGCTCGATTCTTTATCAGCTGGCGACCAGGCCTGAAGAACAGGAAAAAATGCACCAAGAACTTGCGAGGATCTTGCCGGACCCAAGTGTGCCGATTACCACTCAGCACCTCGATCAGGCTGTCTACACGAAGGCGTTTATCCGTGAGGTTTTCCGGTAAGTGCTTCTGGTGAAAAAACTGGTTCATCGCTAAGAATTCTCTTCGTCGTTTATACAGAGTGTATTCGACGGTGATCGGAAACGGAAGAACACTTCAAAACGACACAGTAATATGCGGCTACAAAGTGCCAAAGGGGGTGAGTCCTCGGATTATGCAATGTTGATCTGCTTGAAATTGACCAATAATTGTATCGTATTTTCAGGTCCAGGTAGTTTTTCCCACCCTCGTCACGGGAAACATGGAGGAATACGTGGCTGATGCCAAAACTTTCAAGCCTGAAAGATGGCTGAAAGAATCTGTGGATGAGAAGCTCCATCCGTTTGCGTCTCTCCCCTACGGTTACGGGGCTCGAATGTGTCTTGGAAGGAGATTCGCTGACCTGGAGATGCAGGTTCTTTTGACGAAGGTACGATTCATATTTTACGTGATTATTTTCAAAATCAACAGTTGAATAATTATTTTCGTCTTTTTTCCTAATTCACTTCAGCTCATCCGCTCCTATAAATTGGAGTTTCATCACGAGCCATTGAAGTACAAAGTTACCTTCATGTACGCACCTGACGGTGAACTGAAGTTCAAGATACTGAAGAGATAATTATCGCAGAAAAGACTAGAAGGGAATCGAGAGGGTCTATGAAGCAAAGTATCGAGTATTAATATACATATATATTTTGTATTTATATATTGTGTGTAGGTACAAAAGTAGAAATAACGAGATCAATTGTCGCGAAAATTATAAACCGTCCGACAACAAATACCAAGATCGCCAATTTAGGTAATCATGTTTAATTTAAGATGTGAGGATTGACATAATTAAAAGTTTTATACACGCAGATTTTTATAGAACAATTTAATTATTGAAATAATAATTTCAAAATAATTACATGACGTGATGGGATTATAATTATCTATCGATCATTTTGATCTTCAGAGGTCCTTTGGGAGTGTACATCGGATGGATGTGATAGTCTAATTTCTCGTGATGGTACTCAAGCTTGAAGGATTGCACGACCTGAAATTGAATCACGATTAATTATTGCATTTGAACAAATGTTTCGCAAAAGTTCAGTTCTTTTATTATATAGTACCTTTGCCAGAACAATGATCATCTCCAATTCTGCAAATCGTCTTCCCAGACACATTCTACGTCCGTATCCAAAGGGCAACGAGGCAAACGCGTGTTTGACCCCCGAGGCTACGTCACTTCCGGCCATCCATCTTTCCGGAATAAATTTATCACTGTCCGGAAAGTATCGGTCCTGATTGCTGATGACGTAGTGCTGAAATACTATTTGAACCTGGAAGAATACTATTCGTTTTTTGACTAGTTCATAAAATTATACACCCAGAAAAACGATTCCATGTGACAAACATAATTTGGTTGCCACGAATAAAAATTTATTAGTAACAAATTAATTTTTCAGTAACTTCAGATTCAAATAAATAATTTTTCTGACTGTGGGATGGACTAATCGCACTTACGCCCTCCGGTATCTGGTAGCCTCCGATGACCGTGTCTTTCGTCATGCATCGTCCATTTCCGATCACTACCGGGTACATTCTGAACATAGAATCACGACAGATCGATCAGAATCGGATAGATTCAAAGTTACCAGACTTTTTACCTCAGGGTTTCCTTGATGCAGGCTTTCAGGTACTTCATATCCTCTACATTTCTCGCGTCGATTGGAGAACCAGGCGAAGGCAGTACTCTGGATATCTCTTCGTAGAGACGCTCCTGCTTTTCGGGATGCAATGCGAGCTGATAGATAACGGAGGCTACGGCGTTCGACGTCTGTGACAGGCGATCAATCGATTCATCAGTTATTCAGGAATGCAGGGATACGATTGTGTGATAATTCCTACCCATGTAGCATCGAAATTAGATGTTGCAATTAGAATTGAATAATATGTAGACCGATTATGTCACGTGCGTTCCAAGTATTTTTCGATCGTCATTCCGACACGTTTTTCGCGTAGAGAAATAAAACGAATAAACTCACGGTATCGATGCCGACCAGGAACAAATCGAGGGCGCAAATCGTCGCGATTTTAGCCTCGGTATCCAGCGCGAGTAATCTCTCGAGAAGAGAAGGTTCCTTTTTATCCCCAACCCCGGTCTCTTTGCTCCTTGCCCTTTCGAGAGCCACGTTCGTATGCTTCGACGTGATTCTAATGGTAGAAAGAAATCATGATGACTGCACTGTGTACTCTCGGGGTCGAACGTTCACTCACTCCACTATCGTATCAAGGGCATTCACGTATTTCCTCCATGTTGGTGTGCTGAATAATCGCCAAAACGGTACTTTCAGCTCTAGAACACCGACGTTTTTGAAAAATACGTTTACCGCGTCGATCAAATGCTGCGTTTCGAGGGGAGCGTCGTCGTCGAGGCAGCCCAATCTGACATCCAATGCTACCCTGGCTATGGCTGTAATTAGGACTGATGAAATATCGTCGCATTGATCATTTTATATGGGGGATTACACGTCAAATCGAACGGTTGATTTCCCTGACCTTTTGATCTGTTTGCCCTTTTACACGGTCGAAGTACACGTTGAAAGGAACTGTGAATTTTTTCAGATTTTTCGGACCAAGTATTTTCTGACTACAACTGGTCAAATAATCAGCTTTTAACGTTCTTTCGATTTTTCAAGCCAACGTAGCGTGAAATACAGATGAACAATGAAGGAATTTCTTACACGAAAGTTTCGCGTCTTTCTTTGAAATTTCTGAAAATAATCTTGCGCAATTTTTTGTGCCTCGCAAAACTGCAGTTTTGGTGAAATATCTTCGAAAATCTTCAGTAAGAAAAAAGTGCCCAATCGAATTGGCTGAAATTGATACACAGCATGTCGTTTTCAATGCCAACAGTTTTCTGAAAATTACATAGTGTTCCGAGCAGTGGTTCAGAAGATACACCAACAAATATATTCGCACAGTGACGAAAATTCGGCGATTATGAAATCGCAAGTTTTTTCGGCCACAGTTTGAAATTCAAGGTCGATCGCGAGTACGCGAATAAGAATAATAAATATTGATCTTGAATTTTCGAATCGTGGCTAAAAAAAAACTGTTTTGCGACGTCATGCTGTGTATCAATTTCAGCCAATTCGATTAGGGAACTTTTGAGTTATGAATGATTTACACTCATTTCGTATTAAAATGATGAAAATACCCTCGTAAAGTCACAAGAAAACCCGAAATTTTCGTATTGGAACTTTTTTTATCCGTCGTTCACGTTTTGAGCTATGTAGGCGCGAAAAATTAAGAAAAAAATTCAAAATCGATATATTTCATGATTTTTCGTAATTCAATGATGAGTCGAAAAAATCAGAAAAAGAATCACAGTTCATCCCGTCAACATGTATAGTTTGACTGTGCAAAGGACAAGCAAATCAAAAGGGGTCAGGGAAAAAAATCTCGCTTTCTCGTTCGATTTGACGTGGAATCCCCCATATATTACATATAAGATAAGAAGAAGATAGAAGATAGAAGACAGAAGATATATAGAAGAAGATCGAAGAAGATGGAAGACAGAAGACAGAAGACAGAAGACAGAAGATAGAATATAAGATTAAGATTATAATTACTCACACTCGAGAGACCACTTGTGTATCTCATTTAGAAAATAGCCGGGAGTCTCGTCTTCTTCGTTTCGTATTTTTCTTATTCTGAAACGGAATTTGTACCACAAATCAGATAATTAGGTCGATTAAAGTCTCATGTATCACGGGTCGAACCTCTTGACGAATGCTTCGCTGGCTTCCTCGACTGAACCAACGTATAGTTTTGCAGTTCTTGGCTGCAGCATCACCTGCTGCACTTTGCTACGGAAATTGTACCAGCTCTCTCCATGCCTGTATGTAAGACCAGAGTGAAAAATGAATCTGTCTCCGGAATTGAAATTAAAAATTCTTGCAGTTTACTTTTTGACAGATTTTATAACGCTATATATGTGTATAGCGATTAATTATAATCAAACCTATTCGAATAAATGAGATACTGAAAAAACTTAAAGGTAATCTAATGAACAGATGTGGATTTTAATAGCTATAGCCGACTTTCCAAAAGATAAAAACACGCAGGCAGAAAATAATACTTCCGTAAATTGTGTTGAAACTTTCTACTCCTAGCACAGTGACGATTGTGGTAGAATTTGTTACAGCGCGGATAAATTATTCGTTTTGCAAATGTAAAATATAATACCGAGGAAATATGGTTTTAGATTAACGGAACTGCAGATTAATTTACGTGTACAGTACAGATTTCTCTCTTTATATACGTCAATGAAGTTGTGAAGACAGTACCACACGAGACCTCTTTAACGTTTCAATTTTATCTATCGAATGAATCATATAAATAATGGATAAATTTATTCAAAAATCCGGGACCATTTTTTTTTACTGAGAGAATAACTTACGAACCGTCCTCAGAAAATAAAGAAATTATACCATCCACGGTTATTTTTGTATCTAGAATCATCATGCAATAATTAGTCGCGCATGGGATGACGGTAATTGATGCTCACGAAGCGTGAAGCGCTATTTGCGTTCAATGTCGTTGGATTAAAAAGTTTGTGAGGATTTGTGGTCTTACACCGCAATGACCCCAGCCTCATCCCCGAAGAAGTCTTTGCGTAGGACGTGTTTGTAGTAGTTTAACGAGGGCATCGATGGTCTGTGAGGCATTTTTTCTTCCTGTCTAAAGACGTGCTCGATCTCGTCGGCATCGTATACGAATACCATATCCGGTCTTCCGAGCAGACCGCCGATTTTAACGACGTCGCCGTATTGTTTATTCAGTCGTTTTGAGACCTTGTCCAATTCCTCTATCTTGAAGTCACCTGAACATTGAAATTACAACGATGCGGTATATTTTAACGACCAATAAATTATGATTCTTCGCGCTCAGAAAAATCTTCGTCTTCTGATGAAAGACACGGAGTTTCAAACGCACGTGCGAGTCTCGAGAAACTATCCACGAACATACGTAATAATATGCGAACGTGTGTAAATATATCCGCAACCTGTGAACTGGTCCCACCAGTTTTGGCCAGTTTATCGTTTATTACTCGTCGAATTCCTGGGCGCGATGCATCGAGGTGTGTAACCAAACCACATCCTCAAATATAGGTACTATTTCAAATTTGTCTTCATTCATAGACCTTCTCTCTTACGATTCTTCGGCTGTAGTAAGTACCAGTAATTTTTATCGGTACAACTTTCCCATAAGACTCGATCGAAGTAGCTCACCTATATACGGTATAAACCTCCACGTGTTTCCGAGAAGAGGTACAGGCCTGGGTCCAGGAATTTGTGCGTAACTTTTCACCCGTGTAAACTCAAAGTCCAAAATATCATCTGACTTGGCCAAAGGATTGGTCACGCTTTGGGAAGCTTCTGTAGAATATTTTGCCCCGATTTTTGGCAGGCGAGATAATCTGACGTGTCTTATCGTCAAATGCGCCATAATTGAGGAATCTGTTAAGTTAATCTGAAACACACGTCAATTGTACGCGACCTTTTTGCTTGCGGTATGCATGGTTACTTCCTATATTATTCTTTGTAACGGTACTCTATACTGTTTCCTTCTCTTTGTTTGACGAGATGAAACCATAACTCCACGCTGTATGTCTGTAGGTATAGTACAACGTGACATTATTTCGTTATTTCATTTTATCGCGTTGAAATGATTTCCGGAAATCCGGTGGATAGTCATTTCCGAAATTCTACTAATTTGTGAGTTACTGTTCATTTTTTTTATCGAGCTAGCAGGAACGGTTGTCGATGTTTCTTTTAGACCACAATTCCTCTAGGGGTTGTAGCTAGATATTGAAATTATCAAAAAATCAGGTTTTCCACTTATTGATTCAAAAATTTATAAAGTCGTTTGTCTATAAACTGTTTGAATGATTGTTTAACGATTTTTTTATGATGAATTCTCGACTGTACTTGTATAAGTTCCTCTGAATTTAGTGTTGACTGAGAAAGGTTGAGTAATTTGGAAATTTGATGGATTTAGTGAAAATCGTGTTTCACACTTTCGCAATTTGTCATTCAAATTAAACGAAAATGTTACATGACATCGCTTTTGGTTCACTAATCACTGACCTCAGGGCTTATCGCTTTGACGTGATCAATTCGTTTGGAATCTTGAACACCACCTACAGCCAATATTTAATCAATCTTAATTTCTTTAAATTCAAATCTGTGTGTGAATGAACAGAGAAATCCAACTCAGAAAAAAAAAACATTTTCTTTGCAGTGTTTTGAATTTGAGAAACTCGAATGGTTATTATGCTATGCCGAAATTTGATCCACGAGAAGGAATTATTAGGAACGGCAAGATTGAGTTTGAGCCTTCATCCACTTGGCAGGTTCGTGTTCTGACTAATTTATCTTAAATCCCACGCTTTGATTAATAAATCGGTTTTAAACCGAGGCCTCAAGCGGATATGAAATAGATGTGATAAAATAAAAATGTCATAAGTATACTCACCGAAATTGAATTAGCCAAGATATCCAAACTTTGAACGAATATTGTTGAAAATTAAACAAAAAATTGTTTATAGCATCACAACAACGATTGACGACACTCTCAGACCAGGACTCGGTTCGTTCTTTGTTTCCAAACTGAAATTGAGACATTAGGTAGGAGTTGCACTCCGCGGTTTTACCTGTCCCTCTGTGATAGCCGAGTGAGCCACATGGGGACAGCGAGAGACGGGGCCGTTTCGGTCCTCACAACGCGCAACACGCGTGTAGGGACAGCCTTTCGAAAATCTGCAAACCTCTTTCCCTTCCTGAAGATGAGCAGACGTCCTGCATTATAGTACCTCGAAGTATATACGAAAGGGCTACAATTTGAATATAATGAGAACTGAATTCAACAAACTGTATCTTTCGTGACGTCACACCTTCCTAGTTACGATGCTCCAATTCCTTGGATAAAAATGTGTAATTTCTATATGTATGTATGTAATGGAGGGAAATTTAAAACAGCCTTGAATTCTCTGTGTCAAAAACTACTAATTTCTATTATTCATATGTTGCAAAACATGGGCAAGAATAATGACATCGTTTGCCACCCAACCTGCAGAAACCCACGCGGTACGAAACTAGTTCTGAAATTTTTGCGACCGCGATGTCTTTGGACGTGGTTTCTGTAAAGTCGATCTTTATTCACTTGAAGAGAGCTGCAGTATTATTCGAGTGGTTGCCTCGTCCGGATGCAATTTGTCTGTCGCAAAATAATCACGATAATCAATCTGCGATTATAATTATAATAAATTCAGTGAAAACCGCGCAAGGTCTTAAAATCATCTGCGAGTTCATTATACTACATTTTGGCAATCCGGTTTAACTGGTAAGTGATCACGATCTTCCGAAGCTCTGACCTTCTGCGGACTGGTGCCTCTTACCTAATAAAAGTTAGCCGGTTTTTGAACTGCCGGAATAGTCTGATACTTTTTAATCCCTACAGTCAAGATACTCCTCGCTATATTCCATGCGTTATTCTCTGTGCTGTACGACACACGCAGATTCTTTCACTCATTAAGGTCTTCGCTTAGCATAGCATATACTATATGCCTCATTACGTGTAACATATCGTATACGATTTCGTTGTTGTGCCGCAGGGAGAGAGTAACAGTTGATCCAAAATATCTTTCCCGACTCTCAATCCAATGTCCTAATTTTTCTAACCGGTTTTGTTGTACCGAAACTCATAATCTGGGTGATTCGTGAATTTTGAAGGGATTTTAGAAGCGATCGTATTGTTGTTGCCTTCGATTTTCATCTTGTGGTTGGGCTTATTCACTGTTTCAATTGTCATTGTCTTCAAATAATTAATCCGAGTTGCAATTTTTGTATTAACAACAATGAATCATTTTTAAAACAGGAAATGTATTACAGAATTGATGCAAGTGATAACGAAAGGCGAGAAATAGATTTCAGCGCTTACTACTCTACATCTTGTATCGAGTTGTGTTAAATATAATTCCTTCTCAAAAGATCCGTGTCACGATAATCTCGCGTTCGTTATTACCGCCAAGATCTCTTCCTGAATTTTTTAGATTGTCGTATATATTACGTGAATTATAAGGAGCCTATTTTGTGTTGTTGATTAAAAATTAGGGAAATTTATTCAAATATTATTTTTTGTGAGTGTATATTAGTACGATACAGTCATTATTCTAATTCATTGATGTCGGTCTGATATCCGCGGGAATCCAAAATTCGATTTAAAACTGAGGTATTCGAGTCTGTTATATTATGGAAATGAACAAATCGATTAAATCCGGTTCCCGAAACAGGTAAATTTAATCAAACGCTCAATTTAATCTTTCTCGATCGAGGAAATTATCAGTGTCTGACGATTCGATGGATTCAAACTATGCAATAGAGCGACAGCGCCAACTAGCATAGATCATCGATGCGATGATGTGCGCGTTGCATATAATAAGGCGCGATTTTGAACGATGCTGTGAGATCGATTGTTATCATATCAAAATAAGAATTGATCTATAATCGCAGGGATCAGAGAGAGAGAGAGAGGAAAAAAAGGAACAGGGTTTAACTCAAATAAATTCGTAGCCAAATAAAGACAGGTAAATTTTAAACATTTATTAATATACACCTAAGGGTAGACAGAATACCACAACTTATAATTAATTTACAGTTTATAGTTATCAAACAGAACTGTACATAATTATCGATCATCTGGTAGAAAACAATGTTCACAACTGCGTCAATCAAGTATCGTACCACTTAGATTTAGCAGCCGGCGTCATTGTCATTTTGTTTTTATAATTGTTTACTAATTTGCTGAAATTTACGTCCTCCGGACTCGCCTTCTTCACTCCCTGCTTCGGCTGTTGATAAATATAATTGGAAATAATCGGTAACAGTAAAATTAATTAAACATAATAGCCGTAAAAAACTCACCTTTATCTCTTTCCTCGAATTCCTTGCCTCTTTTTTCTGCAATTGTAATTTCGCCTTGAACTTTTTATTCTTAGATTCCTTCTTTACGGTCTCTTTATGCAAAATGGCCTGAGACTTCAGGTTGAATCTCGATCGCATCTTGTTCTCTCCTGGTTTGCTTGTCATCCCGGAATACGTCTGAACGTTATCCTCCCCGGCTCCGTTCTCGAGCCTCGAGTGCTTAACGCGTCGTTGATCTTTGTTATTTTGCCTATTTCCTATCGGTCTGTTGCCAGTATTCCTCCTCTTGGTATCCACAGGCTTGTCATCGGCGTGTTTTCTCTTATTTCCAAACGGACGGTCGTTCGTTGTATTCTGGCTATTTCCCGTCCAAAGGGGATTCTTCTCTCGACTCTTTTCTACTCTCTTTTTAATCGCGTTCACCATCACCCTGTTCTCGATTGAAAAGGCGACGATAGGTCTCTGAAAATGAAAAATATCGATGTAATTCGAGTAGGTGACGATTTTTCAACGTCCTTTTGTCCCCAAATCGAAGCGAAATTGAGCACCTTTAGTGGACCGAAGATTTTCGGGTTGTTGTTGATATTTCTAAGTGCTTTTAGCGCGTCTTCGTGACTCGTGAAAGCGACGAAACCGTACTCTTTCGATTTCCCGATCCCATCGGCCTCGATGTTCCTCAAATCCCTCATAACACGGGCCTAAGGAATGATAAAATACGTTATAAGGTCTGAGCCAGATTCGTAGAATCCTTTCTAGGATCTAAAGTGACTCGTCACCTCTCTGATAATAGCTTTCGGGCTTGAATGGTTCTGGAAAATTTCTCTCAGCTTTTTATCGTCAACCGAAAGGGGTAAGTTGTGTACAACGAGGCGGACTCTTGACACAAACATGTTTAGGTTTCTCAACATCTGTGATTTCCATTGTTCCAGTTGTAATCTTCGGGCCATGTCCCCCGGTGATACTCCAACTGCCGCTGGACTAGCCGCGAGTATCACTGCGAACAATTGAACGTTTTTTTTATTCTGTAAATTAGCGTCCGTCGATTTTAGACGATGAGTATCTTACCTCCTTCCTTGACGAGATACAAGTTCCTGGAATCTGTTACCTTCAGCTTTTTTAGCTCAGACTTATCTTGCACCTCATTTCTGTTGAGTGCTTTGTGGGGATCCAGGACCTGGTCGTGTATACGGAGCTCGGTACCGGCTGACAAACATTTCTCGGCATCTTCCACGTTCTGAAAATACAATTCAACGAATTATATCGTCAATTAAGGTACGCGCAGCATTTTCGAATTAATTCTGCGCATAACTAACTCGGAATTTGACAAATGCCGTCCCTTTGGAATGCTCCGTCATGTGATCCATGCATACAAGCGCGTAGTAGACCGGCCCAAACTGTTCCATGCATTGTTTGAGGTCGTCGTTTGTTGCGGAAAACGGAACATTCTTCAGGAACACAGTTTTTCCTTCATTCACGTCGTTAGAAATGCGGCCCGGATGAGGGGATTCGTCGTCGAACTTCTCCTCTTTCATATCCTCGTCATCTTCGTATTCTTCATCTTCTTCTTCTTCGTCCATCTGAATTTTGGTCTCAGGTTTTTCCTCCTCACTTTCTCTGCAATAATTAATAAAATTCAGTCTTTCTCGTTATCAATTTATAGAAAAGGTTCGATTGATGGATCAACTTACTCGTCGTCGGACTGATCTTCTTCCTCTTCCTCTTTCAATGAAGTATCATTGTCTTGCGACTGTTCTTCCGGATCGTCGTCGTCAGGTTTCTCCTCTTTTATTTCAACTTCTTCCGCGTCGTTTCCAGTTTGTTTTTCTTCCTCCCCTGCCTTACCGAACTTAGTTTTTGGCACAGCCCAATCAACAATTACAGGTCGTCCGAGAAGAGGCTTCAGATTCAAATGATGAATAGCTTTTGCCGCGCTCTGGACCAGATTGAATTGCACAAAACCGCAACCGACTAGTTTTCCATCTGGTCGGGTCAAGATCTTCACTTCTTCAACTTTACCATAAGGCTCGAAATGCTCTCGCAGCGCAGCGTCGGTTATCTGCGATGATAAATGAATTGTATAAAATGAATTTGTTCAGAATTCCGAAATTCAGATCATCGGCAGGGCAGGAATCTCACATTAAACGACAGATTTCTGACGATAATCCTCGCACGTTTCTGAATATTCTTCAATTTGTCTCTCTCCTTCCTCTCCTTCTTCTTTTGTTGTCTCTTCTGCTCGTTTTTAGACAGCACACCACTCGCAGCGATCGGAGTAGTTATCGTTTTTGCCTCATTTTCAGTCTCAGGCTGATCTTCGGTCTGGGGGGTTTCCTGCTTCGGACCTTCGATACCCTCTGAAAATTTGTATTTTGGGATCGCCCAGTCCGAAGTGATGACTCTGCCTGTAATTCGTTCAAAATTACATCGTTAGGAAGGCTGTTAGAATTGTTTTTCGACCTATTTAGCTTCTAAAAAAAACTTTCTCAAAATTCTCACCGAGCAATTCCTTCTTGTTTGTGTTGAATATCGCCTTCGAAGCCTGCTCAACTTTTTTAAACTGAACAAATCCGCAACCAACGAGTTTACCACCGGGGTGACGGAGCAGATTTATCTCCTCAATCTCTCCGTACGGCGTGTAATGTTTCCTTATATCATCTTCGGTTATCTGTATAACGAGTAAAAATTCACAAATGATTCGTTATCGAAGTTGAATAAAAAGTTAATAGCGAATGTGTGCACATACCTTGAAGGGAAGATTACGAAGCACGATTCTGGCTTTCTTATTTTGAACCTGGACGTTTTCCGCGTCTGTAACGTCCTCTGGAATTTTATCGGCTCTCTGATTTCGGATAATTCGTTTCTTGTTGCGATACGCCCAGGACAATTTTTTCTCATGTCGTTGTTTACCTGCAGAAAACAAACGAAGTTTGATCCGATGTTCGAACGGAATATTTGGTCAAGAATACTTAAAATCGAGTTTATCAAGGAATTAGAAACTGGCATAACCTACCGCGATCCGGCTTCTGCATTGTCGTTAACACGCTGAGCCAAGGCTCACAATTCAGTGATCTACAGACACTAGAACCCCGAAAATTTCTATCGAACAAAATATTCCAGTATTTAACAAACCAGACGACTCCTCGGTCATCTGTTTATACGGTTTATATTTGAGGTTAGGTCCCAGATTCGCAGCACGCGTGTTAGGTTATGGCACGAACTGTGTAAAACGGTAGAACCGCGAGTTGGCCCCGGTTGAACGAACTTGAGGCCGCCATTTTTGTAGTCTACATCGTCATTGACGCGCGGGAGATTCAAATAGTGTTCAACTCACAACGATTGTAAGAGAATTTTAGTCCATAACTAGATAAATCAGCAATTAACTACATAATAGTATATTGTGCAACTTGTTGCAACTCGTGGGCAAAAATGACGATTCCGAGTGAGTGTGAATATAGCCACACGAGCCGAAGGCGAGTGCGGATATCACACGAACTCAGAATCGTCATTGCCCACGAGGTGCACACGATATTTTTCCCAACGCATATGTAAAATTAGGCGAGTTTAGCCGTCTGTTGAAAATGAATAAAACTCACAAACCATTTCCCCACTAGTGGAGAAATGAAACCATTTCTCAACTAGTGGAGAAATAGTTTGCGTGTTTTGTCATCACCAGTGGTCAGAAGTAGTTCTGGGTCACTAGTGGAAAAATGATTCTTCATTTCCCAATTCATTGAGAAATAGCGTCTTTTGTTCATTTTCAGCAGACGGCCAAAACCGCCTATTTTTACATATGCGTTGGGAAAAAGAACATGTTTTCCAGTAATTTTTAGGGTTAGCCGCTTCACCTATCACACATTTCCTCATCTTTCAATGACGTCACGGTCTGATCGGACTACAAAGATGGCGGCTGTTTCACAGCTTCATAAGGGGCCACGAGCGATGTAAAAGACAAGAACTAGATAATTAGGCAATTAACTACATAAAAAAACTGTTTTCCAGTAATTTTTAGGGCTAGCCGCTTCACATATCACACATTTCCCCACCTTTTAGTAAACGAATGACGTCACGGTCTGATCGGACTACAAAGATGACGGCTTCATAAGGGGCCACGAACGATGTAAAACACTAGAGAGACAGTGGGTTAATTTTTTGTATATCGCCTGTGAAGATTTCGCCGCGGCGACTGGAGGTTGGCTAAAAAAAACCGTTGGAAAGGGAAGAATATCTTATATTCAGTAATATCATACCGCTGGCAGCACTGGCGTGTAGATTTCCAATTTCAGTTGAATTCGTTTTTATTTATTTATAGGATCCGTGGTTATGTTGTGTTGGTGGCACTAAAGTTATCTTTAATTTAGCTAAAAACCGTGGTTATGTTGTTTTTCGAATTACATTTATCTATGAATAAACCACGATCAAGAGATTCTACGAGGTGTTAAAAACCATTGGTTAAAAGTGTCGTGAACAATATCGCACGAAGTTATTGCGAACGAGAACAAAGATTGAACACATCTGTAAAAAAATAGCTCTCTCTCTCTCTCTCTCATTCTCTCATCGTATCGTTTTTACATTGGAAAAAAAAACAACAAAATATGTCTGTTGACATTTAACGGTAAAATGCGGTGTGCTGGATGATCGATTAATAACTGAAAATAAATCGTCGCAGAGAAGTAAAAATTCAGTAAATATGATCAACGCGTACGACTTCGACGATGTTCAACCCATCGATGCAGACGATATCATAGACGTCTCGGCCTTTGATTTCACAGACGATGAAACATGGTGAGTTATTTATCGCGTTACGGTAATTTATTTGGTTTTCTAACATCAGCGACGTAAATAACGGGTATAAATTGACACTCGCGAGTGTCGTAATCGATGAAAATGATATACAACAAGAGTTGAATCACCTCGTCAGGTATACTCATTTTCGTCAATGACTCACACCCGCACATATTAGATAAAGTAAACAACAAATAAAGAAGGAAAGAATATTTTTCTTTCCCCAAGGTTTTTCAGGCGATAATTGAATAATGAAAGTCAGCTCGACCCTCGCTGACCTGGTCCATGAATTTATGTTTAACGTTTACGTCATTCTCTAGGCTTCACGTTTCTACGAATTATCCGCCGGAAGGAATCGCCCAAAACGTACCAAACTGGTTGAAAAATAGACCGGACCTCGATTTCGAGGATAGCGAGGGCCTAGGTCTGTATCTACGACCGCACTCGTTACCTTCAATATGTAACATTCAGCTAACTTTTTTCTCCATCCATATTCCAGGCGCACGAAGGTCTATAGACACTCGAACATTCACGAGACCTAAGAAGAGGAACAATAGACTGAGCTTTGAATCCATTATGGAAGCATTGTCTCCTCCGAGTCCCAATGTCTGGAAGAAACAGTCTCCTCTGTCGTTGCAGAGCAATAATTCATCCGTAAGGTCGACCCCGACTCTGAAACTAATTTATACTGACGGTTGTTTTATTTAAATCAATAGGTGAACAAGGAAACCAGTCCTGCAAACAGCAGGAGAGAATCGGTGCCGGCGATGTTGAGACCCATGAGATCTGGAATGCTGGGAGCATCTGGACAGGAGAGTATGGAGGCGTTTTTGGACCTGTCTCAATCCAAGGGAATAGATTCGTTCATAAATTTGACTGAGCCAGAATTTGCGGATACTTTAATGAACGTGTCTCAGCCTTCGGACTTGAGTTCTTCGCTCGTTGATTCGACGAAGGATTCTTTCGTTCACGAAGAGAGTATCGTCGATTCGCAGATACTTACAGACTCTATGATGAAGACTAGCATGTTCGGCGATGTATTGGACGCGAAAGACTTCAGCGACGAAACGTTTTTGAAGGACATGGAAAATGAGGCGACCTTGAAGAAGAATAACGTCTTGGACGATTATACTTTCACAGCTAATTCGCAGGCGAGTGATAGGGGAAATTTGAACAGTACGTTCAATACCTTCACGAGGAGATCCGCGACGTCTTTACCTAGACACTCGTTGCCCTTGGATATAGAGAAACAGACGATAGACACGACCTTCATAGCTTCGCCAATTAACTACGACAGTAAACCAGAATTGGATGAAACGTTGACTACGACGAAAAGAAAAGAGGGCAAATTATCGAACGGCTTTAACGGCACTTTTATGTCCCAGAAACAAACGTTGGAAACAATCAACGTGACCCTCGACTTGAACAACGATTTATCGCAGCGTTTTTCCGACGAAGACGGAGACGCGGATGCTGGGAGCGATCTCTCCTCTGGAGATGCGTGCTGCAACGCGACGGTATCTCGCGGAACTATGAACTCCACGTTTAACGGACCTACCGATTTGAGGAGGGAGCTTCTGGAGCAGGTCCAAAGAAGTACGGAGCAGAATCTGGACTCCACGTACAGCCATGCGTCGGAGGATGTTCCTGTTGTCAACCACAACAATACCTACAGAAAAAAGTCTTCTAAATTCCATGAAAATACTGCGAGTGAGCCAGCGATACTGGATCCGCCGCCTCCACCCCCGCCTTCTAGGCAGATAAACGATAGGAAATATTTTACTTTTACGAAAAAGACTAACATGACCGAGCCAAAGACTAGCATCGAGACTAAATCGTCCCTAGAAAGTCTTGACAACACGTTTTGCAAGCCTGTTGTGAATTATAAGAAGAAGTTACAGGCTCCGAGAGTCTTGTCCAAGGTCCCCCAGCTCTTCCAAAAATCTAATCCAAACTTGGCGTCGAATAGTTTGAAGAATTTCGACAATCAGAGGCGATCTAATATACCGAATTCAAAATACGGGAGGGCATATCAGCCGGATATTCCAAGGAACGTCGAGGGATCGTTGATAAATAAATTCCTTCCTTTGGGGAGGTTCAAAAGCGGATCGGAGCAGAGACTGCTCGAGGTGGGCGGCAGCATTAAGGAATTTCTCAGCAAAGGAGCTTGCGGATCGACCGAAAGCATAGAAAGCACACAGAGCGCTCATAGCGCTCCCGATCTCGACGATAGACTGAGCGTCTGTTCGGACAGCAGTCATACCTCGTATAATTCGAGGGTCATTAACTCCGCGCAATTACATTACATCGCGAGGCTACAAGAAGAAAGTGAGTAGCGAATTTCTTTCCCTGCATTGATTCCAAATAGACCTCAATGATTCTTTCAGGCTTGAAACAAATCTCAACACCAAAACCGAACAGACGAGTATTAGAAAACAACTGGGTGGACGCCGAGAAGGATCTGCCTTCTCCGATACTGAAAGGCGGGTCTCAGGAAATCGACACAATCAGCCATGCTCTCAAGACTAGTTCACCACTCTCGAGTCCGGTCGGTTCATCCGCTCAATCGCTGGGATCAGGTGAGTTGGGAGCTACGAGGATTTTATTGAAATGACGTAACTTTCACTCAATTATGTTCTGCTTTACCCTTTCAGGCCATCATATCAACAACGAACCTTCGGACACGACTTATCGAGGCCAAAATAATGTACCAAGAAAACCAGAGGTGAGTCACATATCGTAGACTCGAGTATTCGTCAATTAATTAATTGTTTTATTCCAGATGCTGGTGAGACCGATGAAGCATTCGGGATTAGAGAATAAGACGAGATTGAGAGCTCCGACAAATTGGAGTGCTCCGAACAGAGGTGTGGGCAGTGGGATACCTCGGCCAGCGTCGCGAATCCCAGGCCCAAGATTATCTCGTCCAAATAACGGGAATAATCAGACGGATTGGAAAAAAGGATGTTTATAAAGTGGACTTTTTTTTTAGAGAAAAATATTTACAATGCAGTTTGTATTGTAAATAATTATACAATATGTAAATATAGTATTCGTTGTTGTTTAACATCGATACCTCGGATTGCTTGGATTTTTGTTGATTTTAAGTCAGTATTAGAAATGATCTGAAAATTTCGAGCCCCTCGTTGGATGCCTCTCTCTGTCACACTTGATCTATTCGTTGAGTAGATTCAATACGTTTCTTTATTTTATCGATAAAGAAATAATTCATATCTTGAATTGATCGAGTGTTCAAACTTCATATCGATATATTTATATATATTTGCAAGAAATATATTTAAATCTAAGATCTGAAATAATTGTATATAAATTTGAATCAGAATTAGGATATCAATTCCTCTCATTAACATTAGCTGCATACGATAAGAAGAATAGGGAAAAAAAAACAGTCGTGAATAACTATCAATTGAAATTATTGTAATAATATTTACAAATAAGTTATAAAAGGTGATTAAAATCCAAAATCGAATGTGCAACACACAGCTAATTTGGATTGACCAAATTCCATCGAACTGATAGCGTGATTGGTTCGAATTGTGTTGTTAGAGAAAAAAAATTTGATATGTATCTTTTTTTTTATATGTATATTATAAAATGAATATAAACTATAATAAATTTGATAAGGGTTTCTAAATAGTAGTTTATAAAAAACGAATAATTATAAATGGAGGTGGTTTATCACAGGAAGAATTTATTACGAAAGTAAGGAGAATAATTTCGATGGTGTTCCAATAGTATAATAATTATAGACCGCAACTATTGCTTTGAAAAAAAAAAAAATCTATCAAGATCTTTTTTTTTCTTTTAGGATAAAAAATTATACGAATTAAAACAATATAATAATTTCAGGAACAGAATCTTATGCGTGTCAAAAATAAAAAGACTGAAACTAAAACAACTTTTGGTATTAAAAAAAAAACATACGAAAATATAATAAGTATAAATTCAATCATCGCCAAAAAGAATTTTGTCGCTTTGTATGTGTTGATTGTGACGTCATATTTATTGTGTCCGTCCCATTTTTGGTGTTACTTTTATATAAAAAAATGCCACCGCAACGCTCACAAAATAAATCTAAAAACATTCGCTACAACCTTGACCAAAATTATACTCGTAGCTTTATGTTCGAATGAATTTATGTGATGATCGATGATCCCATTCATCTTTCAGGGTCGTGTAAACTATACAAGCCTTTCAAAGATTTTCATTTTTATATAGTCAAGTACGTTTCAAATCCAACTAATTTTGTTGAAGTTCGTGTATCATTGCATATCAATTAGAGTAAACGTGTTTGTGAATAATTTTATCCCTCTGAATTATAGGTGGACGGAATTATATATATTTATATGCGTAATAGTTTTAAGCTTTAAGAGTCACTAACTTTGAGATAAATTAACTTTTTATATAACGTTTGATGATAATGTTATACTACGCTCTTTACCTTGAGTGCCTTTAGCTATATTTTTTATTACGATTTAGTTTTAGGTATTTAACATAATTATTAATTCTCATATATACACTACTAATCTACTGCCATTAATTGTGCAAACAATACTGCTTTAATATCTGTAATAGTTATACGATAAATTATCATAATTTTTTTAAGATTCTGCCTTTCGCAACTAGTTTCGATACACTATGCTCAGATTTTTTCTATAATGATAATGAATAATTAAAGGCGCAACATCCTCAGTAAAATGGAAATAGAAACAGGTACTATTTTCCTTTAATATGTGTGAGTTTCTATGTAACGTTGATTCTACAATTGTTAATTATTTTCATTAAAACTTTTTCAACCATTAATAACTGTGAACAAAAGAAAAAGATTGAATCACCTGAAAGAGTAGAAAATATTCGGGATTCGTTTCAGAGAATTAATTCTCTAGTTTTTCGTTTTTTTTTTCTTTGTAACAGAATTTCTTTATTTTTTATTAATTTTATTCGTCTATATTCATTGTCTACTCTACCCAATAACATCATTACATTGGATTATTCTGTTACTATTATAACATAGACGATGATAATTAACGTAATAATAGACTAGATAACTTTATGAAAAGCAAGAACAGTCGTAATTAACTCCACGTATAGAAAATAATCAAATTGTACAATAGTTCCGGGGAGAAAGTGATGTTTCATTATTCTAAGCTATTACACAGCTACTTTAATTCAATACATTGGTCAGCTGCTTAGGAAACTTGATAATGTATGTATTTATGCGTCGTTTTACAAACGATTACTGAAAGATTATTTTTATTATTAGATTAGATATGCATTCAGTCTAAGGTATAGTTATCAATTGGATATAATAGGTACTTGAGATTCGTGAAATAACATTCACCAGCAACCAATCTTAGTTTTCTTACGTCTAATTACTTATTCAATTATTCATGCAATATAATGATCCGAAATTATCAACGAATATATTCATATTTTTTTAGTCTTATAGAAAACCACCATTTTAACGTTGGCACGAAAACGTGAAGGTGTTTTATTACTCTAGGAGAAATCAAATACAGATAATTAGAATAACGATTTTTTTTCTTTTTTTACAAAGCTATCGTTGAAGTGGAAGAGTAAGAAATATAGTCGGAGTAATCTTAGCTACAAAATTAAATTACAGCCTCTAAAGTATCCTGCTAGCTAACTTTTCTATCAAGAAATATTTGTTTGCGTATTAAAACAATGTAAAATCTACATGCTGATACGTATAAATAGGTATTCAAATCGTTACAAAGTGTGTAAAAGTGTAATACGAAAGGCACACTTTAGAGAACATCAAGTAATACGGATGATAAAAATCTGTGGTATTGCTAAATAATTTCCCTTTACCCCCCCTCATTGGTGATTAAATACAAGTGTTAATTATTTGCTCCCACGTTTGCTTCAAAAAACAATCAGCAGTATCTCAAGGCAAGCAAGTTTCGCTTGTAATGTACAATCTTATAAATAGTCTCAAATAGCTATAAAGAAAAAAAAACTTACATGGAAATTATGTTAATGTTGTTTTATATATTTTGTACGATAATTAATTGAATAGAAATGGAAAATATTTATTTAAATATGTATAACTCTGATTATACGGGCAGTTATTACTTTTTTTTGTCGCTTTTTTCTTTGTTTTTTCTTATCTTTCCTTTTTTGATAAATCTTTATTCAGACCCTGTTTATATATGCTAACATTATTTTGACTTTTATACAATTAGTAACTTATTTATATTATAATATAGGTATGATTCTATAAGTACGTAAGTGGCAATAACATATAGTCTCTTATAATAATAACTTGGATCTTTTCGATCAGATCTGATCCCACACGCATTGAGAAATATATACACCGGGTCAAACTTTCATCAAAATTTCACCATCTGATCAGAAAAGCAGTGTAAATAGGTAATCAGGATTCAATTACTCTGAATGTTTTGCATTGCCATATTCTTACAGGATCGAAATTATTTTCTCTCATAATTCTAAAAAATTCTATCTTATCTTATTGAGAAAAAAAAACTTGCTAACGTTTCAAACGCAAACTGTAATAATTTGAGATATTGATTGATTAATTTTTCTAGTATTTGAATTGAACGTGGAATGATATTCCAGAATTACGCGGTTTTTCATAACTTTAGATTAAATATTATGAAATATGCAAATATTATATCTATCGGAATGTGAACACATATTATTTTAGTTATTATTGTTGCTCTTAGGTTGTTTCTTGGCGAATTACAAAATTCTCCATCTTCTATTTTTATTATTCGCTAAACCATCTACTCCTATTGATTGTCCTTTTTCTTATGAACTCGTGTTACAATTAGTCAAAATTTTTCAAACACGATAAATCTCACTCACAAGCTAATTTGCTATCAAAACTGCTCAATGCAATCGCAAACGCTTGAAGTGCGCACAATGGAAAACGATAATCCATCGTAAATACATCCTCTGCTACCCGACCAAACTGCATCACAACATAGTCAACTGAAAAATATACAAAAATCAACAATCCATCCCAAATCGGAGTTTATCGAACGAGCATAAAATCCATAAAATTCCAATTACCGTCGCTGTCGTGAACGACTTGAAAGTTTTTCACCGAAGCCTGTGTAACTCGTCCATGAAAATTGAGAACATAAGATTGCGTATCGTCGTTCCAAGCCGGAGTTTTATTGTGCAATTCTATCAGATTGTCCATATTCTTCATCTTCCAGGACTCTGTGGTGAAAAATTATCATCGTTAGATCAATTCGAAGCAATTTTAGCTCCATTTCAATCACCTAATAGAGTTTCAGCATCTTCTCTGGGACAAATCTGTACTCTTTGTTGGTCTGTAGTCATCCCAGGTATGATAACGGTCATTTTTCTAGGTCCCTTAAAGCCGAGTACATTCGTGTCGTAAACAACAGCGGCTAGTTCTTGTCGAGGATTAGTCCTCTCCTCTCGCTTTTCACTCTTCATTAAAGAGTATCCGTTGTCATAAACCGTGAACTGAGTTCCCAACAGATTCGACCTCAACTTCCCGATGTACGATTCGGCTCCTCTGGACAGATCAGTCGGGTCAGATGAAATCAGATAATTACTCGTGGCACTCTTCTTCCGTTTTCGTCCAGCGAGCAGAAATACCTATTGAGAAAATGAAAAGTACAGTAAACGCCGAAACTCTGACGTACAGAAAGCGAACCTTTTTTCCATAGTCTCTTTCCAGGTGCAGAAAATACGTTGGATATAGACCCCGATCCATCCCTTTTCTGTCTCGCGTTATCCTGCATTTATAATGCATTCGCTTGTTGGCTGGTTGCAGTACAAACTGCTCGACGTTTCCTTCGATGTTACCTTCCAGCTCGGGACTCTGAGGATGGTAAAGTTTAGACAGTTACTTTGAATCTTAAACTATTCATTGTTTCATTGAGATTTGATATTACGGAGGAATGATTGTCGCTGTTGACAACACTGATAGATCCGTCCGCCGGAGCCACTCTGAGTGGGGATTGACTGTGCAGAACCTCCGAGGGCGATCTCATGTCGACCGGAGACGATTCTTCGTCCGCTCCATCGCCACGGTCAGTTCCGTCATAGAATCCAGTTTCTGTATTGATTTCTAAGGAGAAGAAGAATTATGGAGTATCTGGACGAGTAGATTGAATGAATCGTTGTTATCGTTACCTGTTACTTCCGATTTACTCGTTTTATTATCTTGCAAGACTCCCATGTCAGGATTACTGGGAGACATCGTAAACTGCATGGGTCCGTCGTACCCTGTTCGAAACGAATAATAAATCAACGGGTCGTCGTTTATCGGGGTGCAAAGTGCGACTTTTAACAAACTAGTGTCTGAAGCGGTAGAATATGAAAGTGAATTACCTATCGCTGTTGAGGTTTGTAATTTTGGAAGCCATGGAAATATCGATTTTATATTTTCTTATTAGATAACGGAGTGAGTCAGGGCAAACTTACCGTGAAGCTCTCTGCTGGAGTTTAACCACTTTGCCGAATGGCTGGTGTACTGGGCGCTGGATATATTAGAAGCTTGAACCATGCCTCCAGCCCCGCTCTGCCTCTTCTGTTTCATTTTTTGGGCAATTATTTGCCTCTGAAATACCGAATGTTGCGATAACTGAACGTGAGAACCGCGAAATTGATCGTTCCGCGAATATAGCCGATACTCGATATACACCGTGGGGTTGATCGAATTAAATATTAAGAAGGTTAGACTCGACCGATTGTGGGCTCAACGCCCAAGCATTATTTCAACTCGCGTGATTGCGGCGCGTTATAATCAACTCCTTACCTGCTGCTCGAGTTTTTGTTGCCTCAGATCCAACGACGTCATTGTAAAAATACTTTATTACTCTTAACTTATAAAATAGAAAAATTTTCATAAAATTTTTGAGCTGTCAAATTGTTACAAAATGGTTTTGTTTACATCGTGTACGGATTCCCGTTGCCCTGGGATCCCTAGGCAACCAACCGTTGCTGCGGTTCGTAATCTGTGCGAAACGTCCGCAGCGACACACCGCGCTCGATCTATGCGACTAGCGATAGCCGTGGTCACGTGACTGTATGAATTTCGTTTGTTGAATCGCGTGACTATACGGTTGTTGCAATCAAAATTTAAATATATATAAGGTGTTCTTCTAATATACCTATTCTAGATTGAAGAAAGTAATGTTATCGGCTATGTATTGTAGAATTTTTAATTATTAATTTGCAATTTTCAAGGCTAGATTTTCATTGGAAGTATTTTGACACGCAGCAAAATACTGCCGTACGCTCATTGGTCGTTGATCTAGTGGCTGCGGTATGTCGTCTGCTACTCTGATGAACCACGTGATCAACGACCAATGAGCTTACAGCAGTGTTTTGCTGCGCGTCAAAATACTGCCAATGAAAATCCAGTCCAAACTCTATTCGTCGTTGGAATGGGCGACCGTCGCTGGAAATGAGCGACCGTCGCTGGAAATGAACGACCGTCGCTGGAAATGAGCGACCGTCGCTGGAATGGGGGACCGTCGCTGGAAATGAGCGTCAGATCCCTTTTCATGGACCAATCTTGCCGCGGCGATATATTTGATCACGTATCTATTCATCGCTAAAATGAGCGACCAGCGACACCATGAGAAGGCACCTTGATGATCGACCCTAGCGCTCGCTGCGGTTGAAGTCTGCAACTGGATTATAGATCCTATAAAAATTTCGCCACACCGCCGATCTTCATAAACAATCGCCGTTCGTCGATGACCGTTGATAATAAACTTTTCACCGCTTCACTGCTCGCAGGCTCGCTACACGCCGAGTTTCTAGTAAATTCTACGGGATCGATCAAATTCCCGTAATTGTTTGAGGGAACATTATTTGCGAAGGAGTGAACTTTGAATACCACCGATTACACAGGTCTGAATGATTTTTATTATACTAGAAGCTAACCGGTAGAAATAATTATTTTAGTAACCTACAAGCATAGAACGATGATTCACGTATTTTTGAATCAGGAATCTAATTAACCGATCATTTTACATTCTAACTTGATTTTAATATCGAAGCATGCGATTGATTGATATTTCGCGAATGAAGAAAATTATTTACAATATTCGCGAAAGCGAGATGATTTTTATTCATCAAGCTCTGCACTAAATAAGGCTGAAATATCTATAAATGATTGATTTCCGATCCAGGATGGCTGCGATCGATATTTCCCCGAAAAAGGACGGAGGGGTATTGAAAGAGATAATAAAAGAAGGAATCGGAGAAGAGACTCCAGCCCCTGGATCCAAGGTCACTGTACACTACACCGGCACACTTTTGGACGGTACCAAATTTGACTCTAGCAAAGATCGTAACGAACCTTTCGAGTTCGATTTGGGAAAGAAGAGTGTGATCAAAGCATGGGACATCGGCGTTGCCACAATGAAGAGGGGGGAAGTTGCCATACTGACTTGCGCTCCTGATTATGCATATCGCGCCGCTGGGAGTCCCCCTGCAATTCCTCCAAACGCTACCCTCAAGTTTGAGGTAATTTGACTAAAACCGCAAAGCATTCGGAGCAGCTGCTAATCTCGTTTTTATTACAGATCGAAATGATCGACTGGAAAGGAACAGACTTGAGTCCGGAACAGGACGGGAGCATTGAGAAATTCCAAGTAGTTCCTGGGTCTGGTTACATCACACCAAACGACGGAGCTTTGGTCGATAGTAAGCCCGCATTTGGTCAACAATCGAAATCCAACGTCGTTTTATTAACGAAATTTTTCATCGATTCCAGTTCATTTGGTCGGCACGCACGAGGGCAAAGTATTCGACGAAAGAGACGTTCAGTTTAATCTGGGCGAGGGAGAGGACGTCGGGATTATAGACGGTGTTGAAATAGCCCTGAAGAGTTTCAAGATGGGCGAAAAGTCGAGACTGAAAATAAAGAGCAAGCACGGATTCAAGGAAGTTGGGGAAACCAAATTCAATATCCCGCCTAATACAAATCTCGAATACACCGTCGAGTTGAAGAACTTTGAGAAGGTATAAATTCTGCTTTTTTCCGCTTGAACGATCTCACATTTCTTTTTTACCTTCCAGGCTTCGGAAAGCTGGTCGACTCCCGGGCCGGAACAGATAAAACAGGTGACGCTGTTCAAGGAGAAGGGAACGGCCTATTTTAAGGAGGGAAAATACAGCCTGGCTATAAAATTGTACAGCAAGATAGTCACCGTGTTGTCAGAGTCTCGTGGCGACGGGGAGGAAGAGGAGGAAGCTGCGGCCAGGGAACTACTCTTGTCGGCGTACTTGAATCTCGCTTTATGCTACTTGAAAACTAACAAAAATTTAGAAGCCAGAAATGCGTGCACAGAAGCGCTCGAAATAAGCCCTGACAATGAAAAGGCGTTGTTCAGAAGGGGGCAGGCGCACCTTGCTCTCGCTGCCCCGGAACTCGCGCAGAACGACTTTGAGGTGGTCCTGAAAGTAAATTCCAAGAATACCGCCGCTGCCAATCAATTAATAGCCGCTAAGAAACTACACAAGGAACAACTAGCCAAAGAGAAGAAAATTTACGCGAATATGTTCGACAAATTCGCTCTTAGGGACAAACAGGTGAGAAATGTCGATGAAACGGATATTTCTATTCATTTTCCTTTGTTAGTTTAAGATTTTCACGTGAATAGCGTCTTACTTTTGACCTTAAACTATTAGTAATGTTGCAGAAAGAGGAAGAGAAGCTACGTGGGCAACCGGACGTTATGCGAGGGGTCCTTGGCGAGTGGGGACAAGAGGAGAGACCAGGTGGTAGAGACCCGACAGCGTTTGAGAAAGAAAATCCGAATATTCTTATGCTTAACGCCAACGGTACAGGAGAATTTAAGAACATGTGAAGCGTCTTTGCTCCTCAACGGAATTCTTTTCTTACAATACCACAATCATACCGGTTTAATATTTCGCTGTGACAAAGAACAAAACCTGCAATGCTATGTGCATTAAATTCCATAGTGAAAATTGAATCAATCTCGTCATTTTGATCAGATAATAACGATGAGAGATCAATTATACCGCTTCTTACAATAGATTTTCTTTACGAATCTTATAGCAAGATCCTCCAGTTTTACTGTGATACTTTTAAATCCCAATTCGATGGATAAATTCTTAGATTATAGATGGTATATTTACAATAACCGATCATTGTACAATAAAATCGTACCTAGGACTGCCATAAACAACTCATCGAGTGAAATAAGAATAATTGAGATCCGTACAGAGCATAAAAATCTGAATTAAACATTTGTGAATTCGACAATTAAGTGATAATACTGTATTGAAACTAATTATTGTAAGTCTAGGGATTTTTTGAAATTATGCCCGCTCGATGATGTATCATGAATTCATATCTGTGTGACTCGTTGCCCACAGTTCGAAAGGACTTTGTCCATATTCTAGCGAATTAACATGACATATGATTATTGAACTTGGATTGCTTGTTTTTCAGCCGATAATAATCCAGTTATTTCAAGATTATCGTTTTATTCCGCTGCGCCTTTAGCAGTTGCAATTGTTGTATAATCATTGATGATAGATTTCTCATTATCGTCTTTTACAACTCGGTGTATTTCCGAAAAAAAATTTTGAACAATAAACGACTGCTTAGCGAAGGAGATTTCTTGGCTTATAATATTAATATAATATTCTGGAAGACGAAGTCGACATCAAGATCGTGAAAATTCGATTTACATTATTCAACGCGCCGTTTTCGTGAATATTCAAACTGAATAGAATCGAACGGGCGAAAATCAATTGGAAAATCAAAATAAAACGCCTTTCATTCGTTCGTAAAACGCGCTCTAACGTTTTTCAATTCCCATTCGTCCAGACACCGGAAGTTCGCGATTAAAGCCGGATCCACAACTCGACTGTTTCCATCGTCGTCGACGCGTGGCTCCTCCTACACGTGATCGAGTATTGATCTTTGGCCGAAAAAAAAAAAAAAGAAAGCGTTAAAATTAGAGCGAAAAAAAAAAAAAAAAAAAAATGAAAAGAAATCGAAGCAAAATAAAAGAAATAAAAAAAAAAAAAAAGTTGAATCAAGATGAAGACTTCACTTCCTATCCTGATAACAAGACGCAATAATATACGCGGAATTTTGACAGAGGCGTACGGTTCAATCGCAGAATAAACACGCGACAACCTAGGGTAAGGTTAGAGGAGATATTCAACCAATTAATCATCACGTATCTAACCTCGCCTATATTAACAAAGTCAACGACAACGTCTGTCTAAAATCAACAAAAGACCAAAAGCAGTCGACGTAGTTTCCGATGGAATTAGGTCGCGGTTACGCGCGTATCTACCAAAGATCCTCGGTACCCTGAAGGCTGAGGAACGCGAAGACACCCACAACCAGGATTTTCACTTCTCCGCTATCAAAGATGGGACAAACTCTAAGCGAGCCTGTTACTGCCAAGGAGTCGGCGTGCTGCAGGGACTCGAACTACAGGGTCGGGAGCTCTTGCATGCAGGGGTGGCGCGTCAACATGGAAGATTGCCACGTGCACATTCTCTCCCTTCCCGACGATCCTGGAACTGCATTTTTCGCGGTCTACGACGGTCACGGCGGTGAGAGAATTTTTTTCTTCTGTCTTTAAGCCGATGCTTGTGGTGTTTGAGCTAATTTTTTGCCATTTTAGGCGCCAGGGTCGCACAATATGCCTCCAAACACCTACACGAGTACATAACTAGAAGGCCCGAGTACAAGGCGGGCGATATAGTCGAAGCTATGCAGCAGGGATTCTTAGAATTGGATAGAACCATGCAGTACGATACAATCCTGAGGGACGAGCAGGCCGGAACTACAGTTATCGCTCTTTTGATCAAGGACAATGTACTATACAGTGTGAGTCAAGGAAAGAAGCCCTGAAAACTGTTGTTTGCCTCCCATTTCACGAATCTGAAACAAATAATCCAAATAACACGACGAAGCTGAAGCCATAGCAGCCATAGTTAGCAGCAAAACATCTCAAACTCGGGGTGTCTACCTCCTCGAAAAACCTGGAAGTCCTACAAATGTCAGGGATTCTTTTATCTTCTGGAATATCCTGGAATTTTCAGGAAATATTCGGTTTTTAACTGCAAAGAAAAAAAAAGAAAAAAATTCTGGTATCATTTTGATAAATAATGATAAAAAACGTATCTCGATACACCTGAGGAAATAAAGAAGGAATTCTCAAGGAATTTCAAATTTTTAATCGAGTAGACACCCTCAAACTAATCGTGAATAAAATAACGCAGTAAAGATTCATGTCTATAATTTTATGAAAATATTACTTGGAATAATATTCCACAAACATCAAATTCTTTTGCGACATTGTCTCATTTTGATTGGATTCAGCACTTCTGGCTGCTAGCTTCGAATAGATTGATATACTTGCTGGTTTTCGTCGATCCCCGAGTCTCAGGCTGTGAATAAACTATGGTTTTCAGGCAAACGCAGGGGACAGCAGAGCCGTAGCGAGTGTGGGTGGGAGGGCAGTGGCCCTTAGCAAAGACCACAAGCCATCGCTGAGAGCGGAAAGGGATAGAATCGAGGCTGCGGGTGGATGGGTGGAGCTGAACAGAGTCAATGGAAATCTAGCGCTTTCTCGTGCCCTGGGTGACTTCGTGTTCAAAAGAAACGACCGAAAGACTCCCGAGGAGCAGATCGTTACTGGTTATACATTGATATTCTTCTTCTCGTTCGATTCCAGCCTTTTATCATCTTGTTATTCGTTGATTTTAATCGACGTGAATGAACTTTCAGCCTATCCAGATGTACAGAGACACCAGGTGACCACGGATTGGGAATTCGCTATCGTAGCCTGCGACGGAATATGGGATGTAATGAGCAACGAGGAAGTAGTGGCCTTTGTAAGGAGTCGGCTAGCCCAGGGGATACGGAACGTTTCCCAGGATCAAACGATGACCATTGACCCCGAAGAAGTTTGCGAAGAATTAATGAGTCACTGTCTGGCGCCAGATGCGCAGATGGGTACCGGTTGCGACAATATGACCGTTGTTCTAGTCTGTTTTCTACACGGAAAACCATACTCGCATCTCGTAGCGCGGTGTCAGAAACCTCCTAATATTGATCCTTAGCTAGTCTTTTATTTTATTTTAATTATTTTCGTTTTTAAATTTTTTGTTATGCGTTTATATATATATAATAATTATTTTTTTCTTCATTTTCTTCTACAATCTCTTTATATACCATTATATGATACATAAATATTTAACTATAATTATTGTTAACGCTAAATTTTTTGGCGAATCAATCGTACGTACCAATCTCGTCTCTATTTCGACAAGTCTATAAATATTTTTATACATAAAAGATGGAAAAATAATTGTAATTCCCTGTCATACAAATCATTATTTTTTCGGATGATGTTTTTTGATACAATGAAATTTAACGATCGCTGGTCTGTATATGGTTAGCAGAATTATTTATTTACATTTCCGTACAACAGTGATAATGGGTTGGGGACGGGGGGAAGTCTCAACAGTTTTTTATTCTTTTGTATTTTCATTTAAATGCCTAAATAATGAAACTAAGAAGTAACAATAATAATAATAACAATAGCAATATGGATTATTTTGGAATTACGCGAAATTTATCGACAAAATTAGTATCCGTATCGATCTTGAATCGAGGTGACTGCGGCATTTGCAAGCGAGCTTAGCCTGCCTGCAACCTTGCTTACTCCTTGACGAACGCTCTCCCTAACTTCTTCCAAATCTACGCTTCCGCTTCCTTGCCGCATCGATCTTCCGCCGCCCGACATAGAGCCTGAAGACATTGACTGACCGTTGCCATGGCTCGGACTGTCATTGCCGAAATAATCGGCTGATGAAATGCTGGAGGATCCTTCGAAGCGACGAAGATTGCTCTTTCGCTCCCACTGTGAGAGAATAGAATATATAATCTTTTTTCTTTCGTTATTCATCCTCGAATAACTTGGACTAAAAAACCTACAGCATCTCCGTCGGAAGTACTATTCCTGAAGTACTGATCGGAACTGATGGCCTTGGCACCGCCAAACTTCTTCTGTGCCTCGCCAGCGCCTCCACGGTCGCTAGTCTCGCGTTCCGTGGTCCGAGGTTTGTTGATCGTTTGCTGGGTCGACCGCCGAGGAACGTCGGCCTCTGCGATAACTATCACATCGTCGTTACGAGAGTTGCCGAAATTGCTGGGTAGCTTTCCGTACGACGGTGAGCAAGTAAAATCCTCAAAATCGAAAAATAGATCGTGATCTTGGTCTCTGGACTTTGGTTCACTCGCCAGAGTCATCCTAGACGCAGCTGGCGCTCCTTCTTGAGTTATCGTACGCATGTCTCCCAGAGCCGAGTGGCTGGCGCCTCTGAAACAATAAACAGGAAGATAAAAACGTGTTTATTTTCGATTTTAACGATTCCAGAATCTCAGAAATCGTACCGGCGCGCGTTGAATCCCATCCCGAGTCTCTCAGCTTCGCCAGCTTTGCTCGGATCCATGTGTTTAGTTCGTTCCTCGACTTTTTTGGCTTGCAGGGTCAGGTCCTGTTCGTACTGATAAGCCAATCGTGAATCTATGGTCTGCTGCTCTTCCTTGACTTTTTCGCGAGTTTCTTTCTCCCGCGATTCCCGACTCGCCTCTGCTACGCTTCTCTCCAACTCGTCAAAGTTTGTTTTTATCCTCTGGGCTCCCATTCCGCCAGTTTTCTTCGCTCCCAGCTGTAACAACGAGTCGTAAATTAATCGATCAATCAATTCAGAGCAATAAATTCATATTTGTTTTCGTGCAGGAATAAAACCAACCCCGCTTCGTTTAGGTTGAATTTTCCTAACGCCGATGGTAGACTTTCGGTCCGTTTGCTGAGGCGCATTTGAATCGGACTGAAGCGCGCCGGACACGTTGGGTCCAGGGCCGGTAGGGCCAGCAGATGTAGCGGAAGATTTTGTTGTCGAACTATTTTCGTTCAAATCGGCACCGGACTGATTCACCGACGCTGGTTGCGAACTGAACTTCGTTTGTGCCGAATAGAAATTCTCAGACTGTTCAAGGGATTCGTGCTCCTTGAAAAAGTCCAATTCGGTCGCTGCCTCTGGCTGGATTTGTTCGGGCTCTGGCTCCAGGAATAGCTGTGAATTAAAGAGGCGAAAATGGTTAGAAAAGAGAAAATATAGTTTCTTAAATTTTGCTGAATCATGAGTTTAATCACCTTAGTTCCGTGCCGTTTCATAGCCTGCGCAGAGGCTTGGGCCAGTTTATCTCTGTACATACTGGCCGCCCTTGACGTGTATTTTTGCTGGGCATCGGTCGTAGTGCAGTTGTGTTGGGCAAAGAATTTTCTCTGGAGAAAAATGAACGAGTTTATCAGGGTTTTTCGAGCATTTCAATTTTCTTGCGAATTTCAGGCTTTCCGGACAACAAATTCGAAATAAACATGTGAAATTCCGTTTCCTGCGTTGTACTGATCAATGATGTTGGTTTTTTCGTACATTATATACACAATATTAAAAAAAAAAAATGTGCGAAATTTTCACTCAGAATGGAAAAGTTTTTACGACGAAATATTGTGAAACCGTTTGGTGAATAAGATATATGGACTAACGGCGTTTGCGTTTCCTCCGAGCTGCATATTCCTCAATTGCAGCCAAGTCCAATTGGTGTCAAGTTGAGTAGATCGAACAAAAGTCAAATGTACTCCGAGACTTCTGTGAACCGCGGAGCAATCTATGCACAGAAATACTCCGTAGGTTACCGTAGACCATGCTGGGTTTTTCGAGTTGCAATCGAAACATGACTGTGAACAAAAAACCGATTGTTACGCCACAAAACCAAAAAAATCAACAACACATGTTGTAAACTTCGTTTACACAGGTGTAAATATTGTCGTTAAAAATCTCAGCTGAGGGTTACGATCGTCGAGCTCAAATTTTTTAGATCCACAAAGTGGTGCCCAAAAAATCGTGAGGCGATTATAACCAGCGAAAAATCGTTTACAAATTTTCGCAACTCACGTATCGGGATGAAAGTGATAATATAATGTTATTTACATTTTTCCGAACTAAAGCCAGGGTCACAAATGGTGCCTGAACGGAAAGAAGTATTTCTGCAGAGCCGAAAGCGATCGAATTTCAGGATTGATTGTCGAATTATAGACGGGAATCAAAGCGGTTGAAATGAACGTAAATTAAGACGAACCTTATTCGCTGGGATAGCTCGTAACCTTTTAAAAATCTGTTCAATGTCTGTCTTGCTGGGCGCAGGATCTGCCATCTTTGACGTGTTGTCAATTTAATCACGCGCGTGGCATGACGGGAGTCGAGAACGAGAGTGAGAACGAGCAATGGAGGCGAAGAAACAGACACACGAAGACACGCAGCGACGTGATTGGTCGGATCAAAGGGAGGGGACCAATGGTATTCAAGTATCTCGGCGTGTTTGTTGGAAGCTCCGGGGAAGCCCAGGCTCAGTTACACAAGGCGCGTGATGCCGGTTGGCCAATCAAAGTGCTGACCTTCTTCTACATTCTTGGTATGGAGGTGGTATGGAGACTTAATTCTTGGCAAAGCTGGTCTCCCATAGGTCTATATGCATATGACGCGTGACGCGCCTTGTGTAACAGAGCCTTCACTGTTTCTACATGCACACAGTTCCAGGCTTGCCGCTAGGTAAGCGCTAGTGTCGCCGGTAGGGACGAACAAAACACTTTTTGTCGTGTTTATTGTTGATATTGTCAGGAATAGTAGAGTTCGATGCAATTATTTCGATGGTACTCGTTAAAAACTCAGATATACATTATATTTTGTGCTTTTGAAACTCGAAATTCAAATATTCCCTAGATTCGACACTAGCGCTTACCTAGTGGTCACTCTATCGTTATTTGAGAAAATCCTCAATATAAAAGAAATCGCACGTGATAAGATTATTGAAAAAAATTATTTTATTTGTTAAGTTACAGATAAATAGTTGGAGATTCATCGCGATTGGAATTTACAGTTTCTTTCTCTTCTCGGCTGGGGCATCGGATTGACGGTGCCGCGACGAGTTCGGGGAATCACTAACGTTAACTTCTTCTTCTTCGACTTCAAGCCCGTTCAAACTAAATGCACGTAAAATACAGGAATAAAGGATAATATTAAAATGTATGGTTGTCAATAATGACCCTCTCACCCTTCCTGTTCTAGACTATGAAGCATTTGAAATCCTGCATCTAGACTCGGCGGGAATCCTAGCTCGGGATCCAACAGCTGTAGAGTCGGTACTTCCCTGCATACGTTACCATACTCGTCTAACTCGTCAAATCCAACTCCGCCAAAGGCGTCGTCTGGGTCGATCCTGCGATATTTAAGAGCGTTTTGTTATTACTATGATATGAAAAATGAACTTTATACTGTATAACGATCGAATATTAACTTGCTGCTGCCAGCTCCGAGTTCCATTTCCCTGATTTGCTCGACCGCTGCTCTTTCCACTGCTAGTTTCATGTTTGATTCATATCTCAGAATATTTTCTTGGTAATAATCGTGGAGCGC
The DNA here is from genome assembly GCA_018420115.1 of Euura saliciscinereae. Taxonomy (NCBI): domain Eukaryota; kingdom Metazoa; phylum Arthropoda; class Insecta; order Hymenoptera; family Tenthredinidae; genus Euura; species Euura saliciscinereae. The sequence continues at coordinate 62,352 of JAFFZH010014652.1, forward strand.
TCGAGCTCCGCCGACCCCTGTTTCGCATAAGACTCGTTCAACAACGTCCTGCAATTGAAAGAAAACCATTAACGGAATTATGATTCCGAAGATATGACGTTATATTCATTCGATTTTGCTTTATTTACAGGAAAACCACACTCGTCTTGTTCGCTAGTGAGCTTTAGGAGCCTGGCTATTCGATTCAGGAACTGCTCTGCGATGTCCGTTATCGTTTCAATCGCTATGTCTGATGAACCTGGAAGTAAAGTCCAATGTAATCTGATAATCTAAAAGTTACGTCTGAAATAACATTCGACTTCAAAATACTTTCAAATCCGGTATGAGCCAGCAGTAGGATAACGGAGTGCTTTAACAATCCGTGTGCGGTCTCTGGTTTCAGATGCGGCATCTCGGTCAAAAATTTGTCTGGCATTTTTCCACTGGAGGAAGAAGAGAAAGAGAGAATATTTAGTACGACATTGTAGAACGTTCTCAATTTCTCAATCGTAACAGTTGTTTTTCTTCACCTCGTCGAATCGTTTTCCGTCTCAGTTTCCGGAAATACAGAACGAAACGGATGTTGTGGGTTTTGAACATCAGCGGCCGGTGATCCCTCGCTTTCCATTCCTGTTCTGTGGGCGATTCCATCCTCCTGCAAAAATTGAAGCAATTACAATTTCATCCAGGGAATTTTTGTACGCAGATTTCTATCTTTTCTATTCCTGTGGATTATTCTCACCAGATCTCTTATCCGCTGATGAAGATTTATAGTGTTTAAAATGTGTGGATTTGTGACTGACAATCTGAAACAACGAAAATAATTTAGAACACAGATTTCTGCGAATTTATGATCAAGTATTGTTACAAACTTACTGAAAATGTTCCACTTGATTATCCGCGTGATTGTCCGAGCCAGTTTCGGCCGTTTCCTCCAGCACCTGCCTCCAAACGTTCTCTATTACGTCCGGAGTTATTATTTCCGGTTTGTGAGTTTCTCGGGCGGGTAATTCCCCCCAATGGACTACGGCCACGGAAGTATTGCATTTGCTAGATTTCATTTTATTACCGCATAAAAAATACCAATCCAGTCTACAGTCGCCGATTGTTGGGTTTCAAATTCAAATATATTTCCCGCGCCGCGCGCGCGCTCAACACCATCTGTCGTCGACCTTGCGAAACTCCGTCCGCTCGCGTCGGTAGTAACTCACTGCTAAAAGTCTCTATTTAATGCAGATGTGTTGTTATTCTTTTTAATCCAATTACACGGAGATTAAGAACAGTGATGAAGTGATCAAAATTCGAGGTTCGATGATCGAAGCAGAATACAGTGTCTCCGAAAAATTTTCGAGGAGCTTTTGACCCTCCGAACACTCAACGCACGAAGAAATAAAATCATTTGAGGTTAGAATTACTGTTTTAAAAATGACGTTTCTGCCATAAGTCGAGTAACGCCATCGCATGGTCTTGATTTCAACTGAATCGATTAGAATATTATACACTGAACTATACGCATGTAAGATGAGACTCTAAGCAAAATTTCACAAATTCCTTATTCAGTTGAATACGATCCAATTATTTTTTTTTAATAATGTGTAGTAAAGAAAAATAATTGTGAAATTCGGCGAATCCCAGCCGCTAAGCTAGCAACGTTTGATTATAAATTTCAATATTATTTTTATATCGCTTGATAACAGAGATTAGAGATCAGAGATTAAGATAAGATATCGATCAATTGATCTGATAATGATAACTTTTCGGGGATTCCCGGATTTCGCAACGTAGAAGATAGCGCGATTGATTTTTAGCACTGATCTCTATACTAACTGGATAGTGGACTGGCACCGCTGAGCGGACCTAATTGATCGGCGCCATTGCCGCCATTTTCGGGCAAGATTTCTACCGGGCAGTTTGAATCTAGAGCCAACTAGATCCCGTTACCTTCGCACGCTTCAAGCTAGTTGCAACTTTGAAATATAAAAAATGAGCAATTAGAAAAAAATGGTCAGGTGCGCGTATTGTATAAAACATTTAAGCCACGAGCGGACTAATTACAGGTAAGTAAGATAGCCGCAATCGCTAAGACAACGGATAATACGGATATTAGAGTTGAGTTTGAGGTTATGAATAATCAAAATATGTTAATACTTTAGTTTCCCTTTGAGTAACCCCACTTTATTGGAGAAGTGGCTTCAATTAATGCTAAAAATATATAATTAAATGGTCCTGAATGTCCATTTCTTTATTAGAATTCAATTTCTATCGGCATCTTTAATCCCGAGGTACAGGCGTTCGAAACAAAACGCATTTTTAGGTTAATGCACAGTCGAACTACTGTGGAAATAATCAGATACTGAATAAAGTACACATATTTGTAGGAAACATTCGGTCAACGCGTCAATAAACCAAATATTCCACGGGTCCGTGGTGCATCTATTCAAACTTCCCGGTAGAAAAAGTGCCCAAGCTTGCCCCCTCCTCCGACCCCCCAAGCCCCTTTCCGTCGTTCTAATGGGCCCGGGCTGTAACACGAAGAAAGGGTACCAGTCCACTATCCAGTTATATAGAGATCAGTGATTTTTAGCAATGATGCAGCCTTGAGCAAATCCAGATAAAATAATTTATTGTATCAGACCGAATATTAGGAAGAGGCCCAGATCATGGAGAGCGCGGCAATATCGATTTTACTGAGAGCCGTTGAGATGGATACGAAAGAAAGATACACTATGGCGTTGGTTCTGTATCAGGAGGGACTCCAAATACTTATGGATTTGATAAAAGGTATGTTCAAATCAATACAATTTCAATTGATAATCGAAAAATCTCGAATCAACAGACTTCAGAATGCTTATAAATTAGATGTATCGTTTTTTGGTCTTGGATCGAGAAGCCTCATGTCTTTTTTTTGTTAATCCCCACGGGAGTTCCCCTATTTCCTTGACGAGTGCTCGTTGATTATGTGCTGCAGAGGTGCAGCATTTCGCCACATTTTCATGTACAGGTTTAGTTGGTGGCAGCACAATACTGCTTCTCTGCTCCATGTGATCAACGACCAATTGTGGAAAGCCAGTGTTACCCTACGAGGCTCCCCTACCACCAAGTCCAGGTTCTCAGCTGATAAGATCAGTGGCTGATATAACGGTCGGCTGACAATGAGCTACCAGTTTGGGGTAGCTCACTGACGAATGACCATCAACACAAATCACGACACAGTGATCATAACAACACAATTATGGGAAACTCTCAGACTTCGTACAACGATCGTGAAGGTAGAAGAAGTAAGTTTAGAGTTAGCCTAATGCTCGATAAATAAAGTCAAATAGAAATCTGAAATTTATTACTAAAAATCTAGTGTCAATAACTCTGGTAGAAGTGACGAGACACTGTCAATTATTATTTCCTTATATTTTTTGTTCAAATCGTGTAGTAAGCGTCACTTTTTGTTTCCGGCACGATTGCGCAGTGCTTATATTTCTTCGATTATTTGCAACGTCTGTTACGGTCACTGTCAAGGTATGCCGAGTGTCAGATAACAGCAGGAGACATAGCCATCTCATAATACAATGGATATTCGATTGCAATATGACGAGCGTGTAAACAAATGAAAGTCCGAACAGACAGCAGACAACCAGTTGCATATCATATATGCATACAACAACAGTGCCCGAAACCCAGCTGCCATCTGGAATAGCTTTCCGTAAGCTCTAACGCATTCCAAAAAGATGACTAGTTGAAGTTTGATCGGTCTAAACTTCGGCGGATCATATGAGAAAAATTAGAAGTCAGAATGGGTTGAAAACCCTATCAGGACTTCAGTGATTCGCCTGTAATTCCGCTAACAGTAAATAAATGCGAAGTTTTTCTTATTGTCACTTCGACGTTTTTCAAGGTACTGCGTCGATTACGGTAAGAAAGTTTCCTGAATGAAAAGTAACAAATACTCATGAGAAATGAGTGACAATTTCTAGAAACTATATCATTCTCTGGCGACTGTAAACAGCGATGGAAAATTATCAATTTTCAAACGCCGCGTGACATCTCTTCTGTTTTCTATGCTCCAGTAGCGCCATCAGACGGTGAATTCGTGCGTTAAAGGTAACGTGTGACGTCACACGCAACCGCGGAATTCAAACGCTGTATTGATAAACTTGATTTACGCGAAAACCAACTGTGAACAATCGAGTGCAACGAGTTTGTCATCAATACTAATCGCCAAATTATCGGATAGAAGAATTTAGAAAGAAATGTATGAGAGTTCCCTATTATATGACACAGCGTGAATATATACTGAATGTTCACAGAGACCAAAGATGCGGCGAAGAAGAAGCACTTCAAAGGTAAAGCAGCGGAATATATGGACAGGGCTGAAACGATAAAGGATCTGGTTAAGGATCAGAAAGCCAAGGGGATATACACGGAACAGTTACATATTGAGGCTGGGTCTACTGGTCACGGATATGCAACTGTGTTCGGACGATTCTTGGATGCTTCTGTGACTCACATACATGTCGAGGATCCTTACATCGGAAAATTTCACCAGGTAATATGATTCGTTTCAGGCTTTTGAGATGTATTTTTACTACTACCTTATTTATCGCAACACAATTTATTCCAGTGTCAAAATATGGTCAGGTTCTGCGAACTGGCGGTTCAGAAATGTCACTCCCTGGCTCGTGTGACTTTGGTAACGACGCAAGACCGCGAGGACCACAGTGGTCAAGTGAAAAGACTGCAGGAGCTGAAACAGAGCTTAGCGACGAAGCGGATATCGTTTGAAATCCAGTATTCTTCTACGCTTCACGATCGGCAAATAAAGTGAGTATTCTACCTCGTGGATTCCACCTCGTTTATCCCCATCAGATGCTTCGAACTGTTTTTATTGTCACAGGTTGAACAATGGCTGGATAATAAAGATCGGCAGAGGCTTAGACTACTTCAAAGCTCCTACGGGCAAATTTACTCTCGGTGTATGCGACCTGGAGCTGAGACCGTGTCTGGAAACTACCGTCAATATTTTTCCCGTCGCACACCTTTACAACAATTCCGTGAATTCGTAGTATTCATTTAGATCATTGTCATAAATCATTTCATTACCTTTTATTTTAGTATAAACAAATCGAGCGAGACCTTGTGTCAACAACTGATGAAACAATACTGTTTCTGTTTCATGTAGACGAATTGTTATTCTTCATTTTTATGAATTTTTTATATCGTTTGGTCTCTTCATAAATCAGCCACTCGACCGCTGTTCAAAATTGCAAATGGATAAGAAGTTAGAAGAGGATGTATATGTATAATGAGACCAACGAGCTATAATCTTCATATATTTTGTTAATTTTAAGCCAAACTTTTATACATAAGTGCCTGAGCCATATTGACGACAGCCTAAAGATTGTGTTAACTGTATCAAACATTTTGAAAGATGTATCATCATACGATTATAATAATGTTATTTACAAGGTCCTGTGTCTTCGGATCAATTTCCTTCCGCCAAAACATCGCTCCGATTGAAGAAAAATAACTTTCAACAATTCGACGATTCGAATTTGCTATAGCCCGCCATTTACGGCAAACATAGTTCATAATGTCGCCGCTATTGGCGCTATATAATCGACCCTGGCTCTGTGGGTTGCGTATAATCAGGCGCTAGCCACGCGCGTAAGTTTAGATTTGAATCCACCAACCAACTTCCGCTTCTGAAGGGATTCGAATCAGTTTACAGAACAGGGAGAGAGTCCCTAAATAATTTCATCAGCTCACGAGGTAAAAATACCGGGATAATCAAATATGACACATCGAATGCACAATATTTGTATTATTTTATTACTCAATTTATAAATCTGTAGTCGCGTAATAAATTTTTGCTCTCTCAGCTGATATTAGTCCATACCTATACCTCTATTGTTTGAATGTACGATGTTATAATATTTTTACGCGTGTCACGTTCATAATAATAACCAGCTCCGTAATAAACATACAATCAATTTAATATATATTGCATAATCTGGTGTATATATGGCACATTTATTGAATAAGTATCATAAAATATTACTGTGTATAACAACAACTAAAACTACTATAGCAAAAAGTCGTCAATCTACTATATTCTACACATTTAAATATACATAATACTTTTTATAACACAAAAATACGGTTCTTTTCCTCATCATCGATCATTATTCATTGTTATACCCTTTGATTTAATTTTTTTTTCGTATTATATTGTTTGTATTTCTTTTTTCCACGAAGGCAACGTTTCCTGACTCGATTTGATCTCCTCTCATAAATATTCATTGTTACGTTTGGATCTTTAAAGATCCAGAGTACAGCCTCGACCCGACGCTTTGGCAGCGTCTATCTGTTCGTTAGCTCTCTTACACGCGATTCTTAGAGACCGCGTGTACCGCGAATTCGGCTTCCTCGCCGATCGTCTATCGGCGTTGTTCTGATACGGAATCACGCAGTTCACACCCCCCACGTCCACAACCTGCTGCGCGACCTCTCTATCGACACAGAGTCTGGCGAGAGCCGCGGACGCGGTGGCCTCGAGCCTTCTGTAGGCGCTTTCGAGCCCGGGGGGCCTCATCCGCAGGAAACAAACCAACGCGACGGAGGCCCTGGCCTCCGCCAAGTGCGAGTGCGCTTCCGGCGACCTGGCCAGTTCCCCTATCAGCGCGGCGACCTGCTCCATCAGCCAAATGCTCCCGCCCCCGGATCTCTTGACGCTCCTGAGCAGCGCTGCGACCGTCTTCCGCGCTATGATCGGCGCCGCGAACTCCGGGGATGCCGCCAGGTTGTTCAGAGCGGCTGCGGCGAGGAGGAGCGTCTGGGAGCACGCGGTATTCTCGACGAGGAAGGTGAGCGCGGGGACGATGTCCTCGGAGAACGGCTCGAGGTGGGTGAGCCCGCGGGCGCTCGTCCACGGGGCGGTTATCTGCACGATCAGAGCCGTCGCCTCCATCTTCTCCGCTTCCGGTGCGGCCTCGGAGGACAGGAGGTCCGCGAGGATCTCGGGGCCCCCGTTCGACGCGAGCTGATCTATCGCCTCGGCACAGCAGCAGACGCTCGCCAACGCGCGGAGACACGCGGCCCGCGAATCCCGCGATCCTGATGACTGGCCGCGGATCGATAGCAGCGCGGTCAGCAGCGCTCGCACACCGGAACAGCGAGCGATGCTGCGGCCGCCGGTCGGGCCCCCCGGGCCCAGACCGAGGACCGTGAGGGCCGCGAGGGCCCCGCGTGCCGCGGTGCCTTCCTCCCTCGGAGCCTCTTCGAGTCCTCGGACTATGCGCTGCGTTAAGATTGTTTTGTTTTTATTACCGTTTCGGGAGTGGGATTTTGGATCGAAGGATACTTACCTCGACGAAAAAGTCCAGACGCGTGTCAACCGCGAGGTCCACCTCGATTTTCAGGTCCTGCAGCTGGCGAAGAACGTCTTTTGTGCTACTCAGGTTTCGGACTCTTTGAGGTGGAGGTGATCCTAGATCGGAGAGTAAGAGGAATGCTTCTTCTTCGACGGACTGAATCAGGCCGCGTTCGGTCCGAGAGTTTGAGGGCCTGCTCAGTTCCCTGCAAGTAAAAAATCTCTGGTTATATACCTACTTATTTAACTTGTGCTTATATGAATGAACGATATTTATTATTGATTCTTGACAAATTCGCAATCTTTTGTTAAGTCGATTAAAATTTGAGCTACGTGATGGTCATATGCCTAGAAATGTAATTAGTGAAAGCAGAAGATCACAATTTTCAAGAATTCCAAACAATATCGGGTTTTATACAAAGGACAGCTGGAAATAATGAGTCTTCTGCGAAAGATAATTATAAATACTCGTCGAAACTTTCGTAATTGATCAGTATTTAGTCATTATCTTTCATGAAATATACCATCTCTGATTTTTCATACTTCGAACTTGAAAATTTGAATTAAACTAGTGATGTAAGAGTCTAAAATTCTCCACTAGGCTGTTTTTGGCTCTGTTTTGGTTTCTTGTAATCGAACTCGAGCTTATAGTCTCGCCATGATCACCACATATTCCTATAGTTACTTGCCTTTATTAGAATCTCATCCATTCGTTATCTATATTGATCAATTTTTTTGTTTTCCAACTGTAGTATGTAACGGATACTCACTCAATCGCGGATTGGTAGTTTTTATGAAACTGATCAACCCTAGTGAGCAGTTTGGTCGCTGCTGCGGTAGCGGATGCGGTGAGTAGGGTCGAGTCCGCGGTATCCTGCACATTTGCCGCGTGGTTGTTGAGACCGTAGTTCCCATTCCTCGGCAGAGCTTTGCTCTGCAGCGTCGAACCGCACTCCGGTTCGGTCTCCAGCGCGATGATACCGAGCCAGTACCTAACGGACGCGAGTTGTCCGTTGATATTGTCCGCAGCGGCTCCAGTCGATCGGCGAGACCTCTGCAACCGCTGCGATCCCGAGTGTCCAAAATTATTCACACAATCCTCCACCTCGAAAACGTCCTCGGGTGGCTCACTGGCGTACAAAAAATCGCCAAGGCACTCGCCATCCTCCATGGACACTCCGGTCATTCGAGGTACTCGAGCCTCTTCATCGTCTTCCTCGTCGTCCTCTGTGTCTCTATTTAGATTCAACAAACAAACTTAGATTAAAATAAAAAACTTGAGCAAGAAAAAAAGAGCCCTAATTACCGTTTGCAGTTCATAATTAACGAGATTTAGTCATTAGTCGAGTTAATTATAGCGTGAAAGGGTCCATGCGGAACGCATTCTTCGATCGAGCGGTGGATTTTCCATTCTACCTGAGTTATTCTATGTATTCTACGGAATCGAAGAAAAAAATTCTTCTACCGGAGTCATCGAAGGTGGTGACTGGCCGGTTGACTCAATCTCGCGGCTCGCGCGGGTTCCCCTCGCCTTCTGCCCCCCGCGCCCGTGTCGCGTAGCATTTCCCGCTTAGTAAGCCCGCAGCTATTACGCCTATCTTCTATACCTGACTCTTGTGTGTTCGGTGTAAGACGCTGTGTGTATACATATACACCTGCTTGCATTGAGTCACGTATACCTTTACGGAACCGCAGACGTGCGCCGCGGCCGTGTCCCGTGAGTCAATTCGAATTCTGATCACACCCAGCCTCTGACGAACCGTATATCTGTACGTTATAGGCATGTGTTGTAAGTACAATGCCACGCTGCTTCGCTTACACCGAGATGCGAGAATAGCGACAGCTCGCATACCGATGAATCTGCATTGCATGCAAACTAATTCTTGTGTTTCCTACTGCAAAACGATAGTGGCGAGTATAAGCTGTATCGATGGATTTTTATTTTTTTTGCATTTTATTCCAAATCAAGATGTAATGGACATTTTTTTTTCGTACTGTACAAACGAATCAATAGAAAAATCATCGTTCTTTGAAGTTGATGCGGTAAAGGATTCACTGAAACTTTGGAATATTTAACCGACTAATATGTTATATCAGCAAAACAACATTCTTCGACACATTTATATTCTATAATATGATTGAATTATTATTATTATATTTAACGATAGACACAACTTTTAGCTAATTAACATATTCGTTCTTTTATCTTCGGGAAAATAAGTATTTCGTACCGACGCTGCTCACTGCAACTGTCTTTATTTGCAAGAAAAGCACAAAGTAGGATAGAAGCGCCGTTTTGGGCCACCTCACCATTTGTGGCCAGTACTTAAAGGTTGATTACTTATTTCTGGTGCCTATATTTCATCAAAATATTCTATCACTAGCACAAATATGGCTTAAAGAATGTCTAGGATACAATTTTTGGGTAATTAATTAGTTTCGAACCAATTGATTCAAAAGTTGAAGCGTGTTTTTATTTTCTGTACCGTTTCTGGCCACCGTTTTTTTTTACACTCTTTTGATGGCCACTAATGAAGCAATTGATAGCCAGAGACGGTTCTAAGGTGGCCAAAAACCGTGCATCTACCCCATTTCTTGATTCCGAGCATAGTCACCATAATTTCAATGTCAGCGCGGCAAAATTAATAACCAGGAAGGGTCGCACTTTTGATGCATTATTACCGAAAATCATTACGTGCTTCCTCACGAACACATTAGCCTCAGGGCTGGCTGTCGAAAACCTCATGGAATACTAGTGAAATGAATAATTGTGCGTAGCTCCTTGAGGACAGGATATTCTGTCACCTTACGTTTCAAGTGGTATTGCCTACTCTTCCCTACCGACTACGAAGCATGAGACAAACCGGCTAAGACTGCATTTTCGTTTGTTCTCACACTCGATGTGCACACGATATCGAAAATACTTACCGATCAAAGGCCGCGATGTCCTCTTGAAAATTTCTAGCTCTTCGTCTGGGACCCCGGGGCTGCGACGCGGAGAGTTTCCGGCGCGGTTGGCTCGATTTAGGAGTCGACGTGTGTCTCGGGTGCGGATGGCGATCCGCGGCAGTCCAGAGAGCCTCGAGCCTCCCGGAGGGACTTTGAAACGATGTTTTTTCATCGGTTAGGACCTCTTCCGGCTCCCTCCTTCGACGCGACTTTCGGGTCCTCGCGCGACGCAGTCTCTCGACTCTTGACGCGTACGCGTCGACCCCGGACTCTTCGGATCGTTCGGAATCCGAGAAGCCCGAGTCCTGGCTACGATGGCCAACGTAGCTCCTGGGACTCGCTGATCTCCCTCGATCCGGTTCTTCCGGCACTAGTTTATCGTCTTCTTCCTCTTCTTCTTCTGCCCCCAACGGCGACAGGGCTTTGGGAGCGTCGGTACCGGAAGCACCGCGGTTTTCGAGACCAACGTCCGCCGTCTCAAAGACGCTGGTTGCGCGGGGAATCCCAAGATCCTGTGACTCCATGTGCTTCCAAAAAACCTGGCTCTGTTTTCTTCTGAAGTGACTCATCGCGTATGATCGGTGTTTTACTCGCTTTTGTTTTCTTATTATACAGAAATCAGATAAAAACGAAACTTTAAACTCGCTTATCTGTTACAACATGATCCGTCGCACTCACTAGCACTGAAAATTTACTAGCAGTTGACTTCGCGACGTTCCGCGCGTAACTGAACCGCGTCCTAGGGGCCCGGAGAGAGAAAGAGAGAGAGAAAGAAATACTCGTGTGTATCGGGGCCCCGTCCCCCACCGGGTCTCGACTGCACCCCTGGCTCGGAGCGCGCCGTTACGGTTCGTCGCGGGGGAAGCTCGTGGGGGAGGGTTACTCTATCGTCCGGAGGGGTCTGGATGGATCCTCGCTCGTGCCCCGCGTCCTGGGGCCCCGGCATATGGTGCTCCCCCGCGTTCCCTTTAATGGGCATGTGTGTTGGGGACCCGGAAAGAGAAACGAAACGCCGATGGGGCCCTGCGTCGGCGCCAGGTGCCACACTCTGGATGTGCCTCGGGGAGGGACTCCGTCCGCCCCTAGTATTCACAGAGTCACCCGCCCGTGCCAGCGTCCCGATGCATCTGCGGCCCGCACCCTCGTTTAGATCGGAGGCACGCGTGCCGATGCTACGCGAATGCGGTGAAGACGATTATCTAGATCGTGAGGAAAGTTTAAATGCATGCGGGAAATTAAAAACTAGAGAAAAGACACTTTATTTTTCTTATTTTCGGTTATTAGAAGACTTGACAATTTTTGGGGCTAGATTATTCAAATCTTGTGTATTGTGGTCTTGGTACAGGAACAGCAGTTGCGAACGTATGAAAAGAGGGTTTCCCGCCCTTATTCTTGACGTGGATACCACCCTTATACCCTTTCATTCGGTTTCGAGTCTGACTAAAACGAGTTTTGTAACTTCTGCAAGTTGAAATTCAAACCGAAAGTCGACCTCTGAATTTTCTTACGAGCTCCAATAGAGCAGATCACATAACCCGAGTGCAAGCTTAATCATTCTTTCGAGGATTGAAATTCGAATCTATTATTCGAATTTTTATGTTTTCGATATCCCTGAAGTGACTTTTTAGTCCATTCGAGTGAATTCTTGCTTTTTACTTCAAGAAATTCGACGTTATCTAGAAAAAAAAAAACGGATCTCCGCCTTGTTTAACAATCCGTCCGGATTTATTGCGACACGGTTTTCCTCGGTTTGATTCGCTTATCGTCAGAAACTGATTGCGCTATCTCGCTGAAACAACATTAAGCACTGAGCTCACTAGTTCACACAACGGAATTTCACGATTACTCATAATCGTCGAGTTTCCGTGATGCCCTGCACTGTGCGGCTGCAATCGATCTCGTTACTCGTATACATGTCTACAGTACGTATGTGCACGCACGTTACAATACACGAGTGCAGCATACGTATTTGGGCCCGTCTATCGACTAGTCGCGTCGCTATTGTCGATGAGGTACGCGGGTACGACACGGAGGGGAAAGAAGTAGACAGCTGCGACGGACCGTTACGCTGTGAACGGGCAACGTGCGCACCCCGCAGACAATAATAACCCTAGGTGCAGGGGAACACTCATACGCAGGATTTTTGGGAGGGGGGCGAAAAAAAAATTCGGTCAATCATTTTCTTATTTGATTTATTTTCATTCTTTGTTTTGTACAAGTAATCATAATAATAATAATAATAATAATAATAATAATAATAAGAGCAAAGTGTAGCTGCTTGGGAACAGGATGTCAATATAATTTGAAACAGGAATGCTGATTTATAGAATGCATATTATACTCGTGTGTCTCGTTCCGGTGAGTCAGTCGAAACGCACCGCTCTGGAATCCCAAAACACTGTTTCATTCAACAACCAACGTTTCTTATTCTACATTCCTATAAAATGACTTTGAATCACTTTGAATGAGTAATGGATCACTCGCGGGCTCAATAGTCCGCGTACCGACCACCGCGGCGCTAGAATCTAATCGACTTCTAGCACCATCCACTAGGAATACTCCGTCGGTAAGAATGCATATGTCCTTGAAGTTGCCTACAATCAGGCGCGCTGACAAAGATCGATCTATTCTTGGAAGTTTGCGAATCAAACGATTTGAATGTGATCCTACGTTCCTATCAATCGAATTTGAATCACTATGAATCGGTAACCACCGTATAAATCATTTGGACAAATTTGAAAAACAATCAGTAATTAGTAATTGGCAGATAGATCGACCAATTTCACTGTTCTTCCGATGAATCGACTCTAGATAAATTGGACAATCGATTGGAAAATATTTCATTATTTGTAAAATTTCAAGAGGCGCCGAGATCCGACAAATTGAGCCCAAAACCAATACATATCGGATCCGCATTCTAGTGATAGAAAACAGCGAGTCAAATCCTCCGAAAAATGCAATTATTTATCAAATTTTGCCCAGTCTCACATGTAATCAACTTTTCTACTAATTGATATTTTTTGGATATTATATCGTCGAGGGGTGGATATTCCAAAATTTCGGTACGAAAAAATAGTTACTCGCGATCCATGTGAGTGAATATCTGCCCCACGACCCTACATCGTACTTGTAGGACCCTCTGCCGTCGCGCAAAACCGTCGAGGGGTGGATATTCCAAAATTTCGGTACGA
>JAFFZH010014656.1:0-36472 GCA_018420115.1 Euura saliciscinereae
TATGTATAAAATATCTGAAAATTTTTCATAGATTGCCATTTGGTCTGTCGTCCAGTAATGAACAAAAATGGGGTCTAACCCGATCGATCGGATAGCACCTTCGAACTTAGGATCATACTTCATAGCTCTAAGATTCATGAATACGTCGTTTGTAGGAAGACCAAGTTCTTTGTCCATGTATTGCTGCTTCACCTTTTTTATCGTATTATTACGGGGTAAATGTGCAGGTTCGGGATCTCCTACGTTTTTTATTAGTTCGTGGGCTCTTTTGCGCCTCCATATGCATGCTAGCATATTCCCTCCGACTATTTCTTTCCCAACTTCATCTCTCAACTCGCCGTTCAACGGTCGTTTTTTGGTGTGTCGTACGTCCGGATCAAAATCATAGACCACGCACTCCATGATTATTCTTTCACCTTCTATTGGAGCGTGGATAATCGTCCCTTTGAAGGTACAGCCGCATTCAGAACATCGAGCGGATACTGTGGCAAAGAAACCGCTGACTGTCATGTTGACTGACTGAAAAGTCAAAGCACACGGTATTTCAGTTTTTGTATATATTGCGGCAAATAAGACATTCGTCCAAGAACGTCGCACATTGGTCCGGAACTGGCTAAAACGCGCGCATAATGATTATTGTACAATAACTTTGCAACCAAAAGTAATAGAAAGTTGATTAAAAAACCAAATTGAAGCCTAATTAAGCCGTTGTAATATGAGTTGTCAACAAGCGTTTTGAAATTATTTGCAACAAAGATATGGACGCTCAAAGATCAGCAATAAAAGTAGACGTTTTTCAACTATTTCATGGAATGAATTTATTGATTAAATTGGTTTATAAATTATCATATGACGAATCAAATGGCCGAAAATACAAATTTCATGGAAACTTGAACAATACACTATATGTGGGGCATTCCATGCCAAATCGAGTTGCCGGTGACTCTCGACCTCTCATATCTGGTCCGTGATTTTTTGTCTCATTCTTCCGACTCTAAATAGCAACGAGATTTTTTTTCAGACGTTTCAAAATAAATTTGAGCACGTGGTGAATTTTCGAAGTTTTTTTTTCAACACCTCGATGGCCGTAACCGAAAAATCTGGAAAAATTCTCAAAAAGCCTATGTCCAAAATGAAAATCTTTGACCCAAATTGCATAATGTGCAAGCTCTTCCTTCGACCTGATTTTTTAGCTTTTATCTATTTTAATATTATTTTATTAATTTTTTTATTTTTATCTTACTTTTATTCATGATTTACTGTGATTCAATAAATTCACGGTGCATTGATCTCCACACCAATTATTTTTTGGTAATTTTGTCATCGATAAATCCAAAAATCAGGTTGAAGCAAAACTTTGGACATTATGCAATTTAGGTAGAAAAATTGCATTTTGGACAGAGGCTTTTTGAGAATTTTTCCAGATTTTTCGGTTACGGCCATCGAGGTGTTGAAAGAAAAACTTTGGAAATTCACCACACGCTCAAATTTATTTTGAAAAATCTGAAAAAAAATATCAGTTCTATTGAGAGTCGGAAGAGTGAGACAAAGAATCATGGACCAGATCTGAGAGGTCGAGGGTCACCGGCAGGTCGATTTGGCATGGAATGCCCCATGTACAAAACAAAATACAAATTGCATGAAAAGTTAAACAATCGCCTATATGTACAAAGTAAAACACAAATTTCATGAAAAGTTAAACAACAGACTATACGTCCGAAATTCAAACTGTTTCATCTTCTTCGAACTCAGGCTCATCAACTCGGCCTTTTTCTGACTCTTTCAATAACGATTCAACTTCTTCAAGTAATTCACGTAGGTATAGGCGCCTGTTTTTTCGACGAGGCTCGTAACTGCGTTATAAAAGGGTCAGAAGTGATGAAAAACCTATTGAAAATATCCGTTAGATTCGAAACCGTGCATAGTTGCAGAAATATTGCCCTCCAACACTGCGGGCAATGTGCAGCGAGCCTGAGCATCACACACCGACCGCGCTTTGCGCACAGAATTTCGATGTTTCATAATCTTTAAAAATCATTTATTCCTAAGGTAGCAAAAAGGAGCAAATGAAATTTAGTGGGTATGTTGAAGAAGGATAGTAGTTCAAAATGCGGAAATTTCCAAAGTAAAACCTCGTAAATCTAAAAAGTTCTGGACTGTGCAAGCTTGATCATTTAAATTACATTTGGAGAAAACAGCCTATCTTTAGCCTATTAATAACTATTGATAGAATTGTTATACTTAAGGTCAATAGGAACCAAAATGACCAGTAATGACGTATCATTGAAGGGGGAAACGAAGTAAATAGCTACAAGTAATAGGAAAAAAATCCAGTCGATTATTATCAACCGAAAGTTAACAAGATTAGAAGACATTAAAATGAATTAAAAAACGCTACTTTGCGTCGATTGTGGCATGAACACAACGTGACTGATGGCCATATTGAGGTTCGATTCTGGCTAGTTGAAGTATCTATATTTGATAAAAAAATATACGGGGATATTCAAAAAATAATGTTTTTTTCCCATTATGCGCGCGTTTTAGGCAGTTTCAGACCATTGTGCATCGTGAGCATCACCACAGGCAGACGGGATAGAGAGGAGAATCACCACCGTTGGTTTCCAAAAGTCGTTGCTATTCAATTTGTCGACCTTAAGTAGCCCTGAGTTAACCAGTTTCAAGCCGTGGACAACATAATGTAGAATTTCTTTATTACTCTAGACATCAGTCGAGACTGATTGGCGCCCAGAACCCGGAGGGAAGGAGAGGAGTAGATGTACATTCACACATGAAAGAGCAGTGTGTTACAATATATTTCAATTTTCAAGAAGATTGTAAGAAAATGTGTTTCCTTGGGAACGTCCTCAAATGTGACTACGCCACACGAAAAGTAGTACTAAAACCGAGTCGACAAGTTAAATCGTGGAGCTCGGAGAATGACTTCGGTCCGGCCTGACAAGCCTGTCAGACGTGTCGATTTTGAGTATTAACTTCGGTCAGTCCCTTTGGACGAATTGGTACGTATCTGGGTGATTCTACAAAAATTGGAATTTTCGACGGCCCTCGATTTGTTCACCATAATAGTAGGAAAACAATCGTGGCTACGTGGCCCGCACGAAAAATTACAGGACTTGTAATTTTTTTTAACCGCAAATCACTCAAAATGGCCCGAAATCTCAGTCCCCTGCCATGTCACAATCGCAAAATTGCGATAACGTATACTATCTACAAGAAAAACATTGCAATTTCACTTTTTCTCACGCATGTTACCTATAGTGCATATATATTGTAGTCTACGATTATGACATTTTTAGTTTTGTTGTTGTCTTGGTTAAAATTTTATAGCGACAGTGAACTTGTTCACAACTTTTATGATCTCAGTCCCCTGTCGTTTAAACAACTGAAAAATTGAAAGATTAAACGAACTTACCTGTTGTGAAGTTAGATCGTAATTATATGAAGACTCTCGTTCGAATGATATGTGCCGCTACTTCACTACATGATAATGCCACGATCTTCAACCAAAAACAAAACAGACCCCCTACGCCAGCGTGCCCTGTTTCTTCATAACGTTTATAGTCTTTCATTCCAAAACAAGGGTTGGGATAAGATTATTGGGTCTCATCCATATAATCTTGGGTGGGTCCTTATCATTCGAACGAGACTCTTCATATAATTACGATCGAACTTCACAACAGGTAAGTTCGTTTGATCGTTCAATTATATTCGAGTCTCGTTCTCATGATAACTATGTAGATGTTTAGAGAAACCTCTAATTACTTTTCTCCGATAAACAATAAAAT
Organism: Euura saliciscinereae; assembly: GCA_018420115.1. Lineage (NCBI taxonomy): Eukaryota > Metazoa > Arthropoda > Insecta > Hymenoptera > Tenthredinidae > Euura > Euura saliciscinereae. The sequence goes on from JAFFZH010014656.1 coordinate 3,804, forward strand.
CCCTATAGATATGTGATTGCTCGCACGGTATGTCCCACCTTTCATGAGGGCCCACCGTCGAAATGCATGATTTATCTTACCTCTTGTGTAAGCCTATTAACATTGGCCGCAACTCGGCTCAATACATAGTTGGAACTAAGTCATGAACACGCTAGCAAAAGCGCTCCTATCTCCTACAATACTAAGTCGAGTATAAAAGTTAACAAAAATCTCTCAATCCACTCTTAATCACTCAATATCGATACCTTTCTTCGAATCCGTTGATGTAGCCGCATGACGTGTACCATAGTACGCGCATACGCCGTGAAATCTTTGCTTGTACCATAATGTATATATTTATCAAATTGTTACGGAGTAGCTCAGTAATCTTCAGGTAACGTTGTAAAATACTAGCTATACGGAGTTGAGGTTCATCTTTGAACAAGGGCATCACTAACAGGAGTTGAAAAACATCCGGACATGCCGTCCTAATGAAATCTTAATTAGTATTTCAAAACCTACATTATTTTTCGCAATGTCACTCAAGTTAATCGAGGACAGCGTCTGTACCCTGTGTGCTGTACGTAAAGATAACAAAAATAACAATCTGTTTGTTAATTTCGCTAAATTCAAAGCATCTAGTGAGTGGAGTTTCGAAATCGAATCCAAGACAGGTTTCAAGTCCTTTTTTCGTACTTTGGTTTCAATAGCCTGAACCTGAAGACTCCTTTGAAAAACTTTGATATCACAGGGCTTTTTTAAACACGATCACCTGCAGATAACAACGAAATTTCTGCTCTACACGTGATCAATGTCCCATAGGACGCGCCTGATTGAAATAGGTTTGTTAACCATATTAAAATCTTATTTTCAATAGCTTCAAAAGGATCACATCTAACAAACGAACAGTAAACTGACCAATTCCAAATTGGCTCACTGTACTGCTTCATTCTCCTTGATAAGGAAGCAATTAGAAAGTCTATGGACTCTTCTGAAATATTTTTCCGCTTAAGGGGATGCTCTACTCGATTTTTACCACGAAAATTATTTTCTCGAATATCTTGTAAACGGAGCTTCCAAACGGACTGTCCTTTGGGAATCCGATGATTCACGAGGGCCAGATTCGATTAAACTGATGAAAGTCATCGAAATTGGAACAAAAATTATTTGTTATACATCGTAAGAGGTGGGGGCGTCACCTATTTCCATTGATAGCTAAGTCTACGCGCCTCAAACAAAAAAACAGCTTCTTGGCACCTTGCCACGTGCAATGCCGAACACAAATATACCAAAACATCGTGGTTTTGTGCAAAAACAAAGACATGGTTTGTGTCCTACGAAAATGTGTCAATTTGGCGATAGTCGAACAGCTGGGATCATGGTGGGTCATGGTCACGGTGTAAGAATATCAGGTGGTTCAACTACTCGTAGAGTGCTGTGATTATTTTAAGACAACTCCGCGAGTGTCCACCAGGTGGCACATGAGTCTAACGGGAAAGAATGGCGGCCAAATTCAAAGACAAAATCACAAGGTACAGCGTGTAGGTACACGGTTCAAAGTTGGTCATTTTTTCTCACATTAGTAGAAACAGTAGTTAAACATTGTCTATTGCAATAAATGAGTTATTATCGGCGATAGGTTAATATATGAAAACATGCGAAAATAAAGGATGAATTGCATTAATATTATAGTGATAAAATTTATAACTGTGTTTCTATAAAATTTAGAATATATACATTTAAAATATTGCACATCCATTAAAGTATGTCCGACAAAAATATCACACAAAAAACGCGTTCTCTAGTTTTCCATATGCTTGGCAAGTTTTTTTTTTCTCTGCTTTTTTTCACAACATCTCTGTTTTCTATTTTTGCCCACTGGCGCATTCGCATCGTTATATAGTAATGCAGGCAGTAGGAAATGATGTCTTCTTTATGCACCGCACACGGAAACGAAAATTTGTAATCTGTAATTAGCTCGAATATCGTAGCTTCGTAGATGTCAAGTCGTCCAGATTGTAGGTGTTTGGCGAAAATTGTCTCAGTGGCTTGAAATAAATGGAACAGTTTCTTATTCGCGTGAATAAGCCCTCCTCTAGTCTTAACGTCAACTAATTCAGCTTCGCTCAAGACATTCGAAGTGTCAAGAATGGCAAACGCACTCTTACAGACATCGCAGGTCGCTCGTTTTATTAGTTTTCTGCAAACAAAACCTGTCACGTAGTAGACGATACAATCAGTAACAGGGGATTGTGTATAATCATGGTCCATAGTGAAGACGTCGTCACACTCCCAACTGGTTGTCTCAATCATTGTGTCCAGCTTTAGCTTCAATTCTTCCAGGTGTCGTGTTATATGAGACGGTTCTTTCTTAAATATATTATTGATATCAGCAAGAGAAATAGATGATTTGCTACTGGAATCTTGAACAGTACAGTTGCCAAATTTCGGTGGCTTGATGAGTTTGTAGACGGACAACAGCTTATATAGTTGTAGGAACGTAGGCAGGGTTGGATGGTCATTTTGACACCCCGCTTGTCGAATTATTCCGAAGAATTGCTGGAAACCCAAATAACAAAATGAGTAAAAGAACAACACAGCAATATATTTTGATATTCTTTTACCTCCAAACGATCTTGATTCATTTTTGCTGTAAGAACGTATTTAAAATCTCCGCTATTTAATAGCTGACTACATAGAGCCATAGTGGATTTTATCGTTACTCTAAGTCCTTCAGCTGTGGATTTTGTAAGAAATTGATCTGCTACTATCGCTCCGTTAATCAGTTTTTGTTCCCAGGAGTCTAGCCAGTTCAATGAATGTTCAAGAGTCTGTAATTTGGTGTTATAGTTATTTTCTGGCATGTTGTTGAATTTAGTTTTTTCTGATGACAGAGAACCTGAAAATCTTTGCTGCCATTTCGAATCCCTTCTGCGGGGAATCGCCGATTCAGGGCATGGAATAGATTGTTGATCGTCAGTGCAAATTCGACGGTATATTCACATCCTTCGAATCTCTGGGGGCTTCGCTTTGCATAAAATTGGAGTCCATTTGCAACACTATTGCTAAAAACCTATGAATACAGGAGTGAACAAATGAATCATACATTCCCTAGAATAAAGTTGGAAAAAAAATTCTTACTTGAGTTGCTAAAGAGACACGCATTTTCATGCAGTTACTCGGGTTTATGTGGTTAATTGTCAATTTTGGGCAAACGCGAAGATGTGAAGAATTTTCACAGTCGACCTCATATAATCGCCGAAAAAATTTCCATTCTATGGAGCCTTCATTGATCTACAAAGAAATTAGTAGTTTGAATTTTCCTAGCTAATGTACAGTCCATTACATATGTCAAAACTTCAATCAAAACTTTGTAGTGTGGTAGTTTATGACAAACCTTCAGTATTTTTGTCAACAGCCTGTTCCGAATGCATTTCATTAAATGAGGAGCGTCTGAAAAAACGTAGACCTGTCTTCTGTCATCGTTAGGATTTTCAAAACTATGTGAGGTGTTTCCCAATTCTCCGCTGATACCTAACTCGGTCCACATCTTCCTGTTTGTGGATGCACCGTCGCAAATTATGCCATCGACATATGCGCCAGCCCGTTCCAGTTCCATTATAGCTTGCAAAATCAACTGAGCAAGAACTCGACCGGGTGTAGCATTTTTACTTGCGAAAGTAGCTATGGGTTAACAACTACGGCTCCCGAAGGAAAGGATTTGACAATGAACGATTTAGCCGATCACTCTCTTGTCTTTATGTTTTCTTCGCTAGGAGCCAACTTTTGTCAACCCATAGCTACTTTCGCAAGTAAAAATGCTACACCCGGTCGAGTTCTTGCTCAGTTGATTTTGCAAGCTATAATGGAACTGGAACGGGTGTAGCATTTTTACTTGCGAAAGTAGCTATGGGTTGACAAAAGTTGGCTCCTAGCGAAGAAAACATAAAGACAAGAGAGTGATCGGCTAAATCGTTCATTGTCAAATCCTTTCCTCCGGGAGCCGTAGTTGTTAACCCATCAAATGTCACAGTCTTTGAATTGACGGTTATACCCCAGCAAACAGTGGCATACCCGGTACATCATTTTGAGGTCACATTCACGAAACATTGCTACATTGCAATTTAATGTACCGGGTACATCACAGGTCTCTTAATCACGAACATATCGAGTACATACTGCTGTCACGTACCAGAGACCTGTCATTCAGGAAACAGTGTTACATACCATATAATGGATGGCGACGATGTACCAGCTACATTACTTGCATGATGGCTTTGTGACATTACATAGTTACGTAGAGATCATGTGAAAAGTTGACACACCTGAACCGAGGGGGGAAATAAGTCCAGATTTCAGTGAAGTTATATTGTATTTTTCTTTCTCCGGTTGATTCAATATCATTCTTACATTCCAAATCATTACTGTCGTTCGGATTATTTTTCCAAATGAAACTTAATTTCCCTCGGTTCAATTATTTCAATTTAATTACTTTTCTTTGGATAATCCTCGACGCTTTGTCTATTGTTGGTGTTAGTCTGGGCGAGGATCTCACAGGTTGTGTTGAAAAGTTAATCTTTGTTGTTCTTCAAATGACTAAATAAAAAGGCTGACCTGGAATTCCTTCTCGCAATTTATCCATAATAGTAGTTTACATTTTGCAGAACATTTCAATTTAATTCCACCGAGTCAAAGTGATGAACATAACCTCAAAGTATTTACGATCGGTGAAACTGATATTGGGTTTATTGGGTTTACAACGGAACCGCTGAAAAAGTTTGGTTGTGTACAGTACATCAGAGCCGTCGATTCATTGAATTTTCCACTTAATAAAATATATCGATTTGTGATTCATTAAGTTTTCTATTAAATAAGAGAAGAAGTTTCAGAATTTCTAAGACAGTTTGGCGTAGTGGGTAGAGCGCCTGACTAGTGAGACGGACGAGTGCCATTGAATGTGGTTCGAATCCCGGTAAAGAATGACAGAAGCGGAATTTCTTGCAGCGAGCTACAAACACATTTTAATTGATCCAGAGTAAACGAAAAGTTGATAGTATACTGTAAAATATTTAAAAAATGCGCGAATGAGGATTGGAATCGTATTTTTATTTGAATATTTTGCGTGCGCGGTAGTTTCATTGAGGTACGTTGCGGAGATGTAGCTGCGATGTTGGTAGTACGTCACGGGTAACGTACCTGCGATGTAATTGTTACGTACTTGGTATGCGTGCCGCTCATGTGCCGAACCTGGTATATCGCATGTAACATCCGCGACAGACATGGTACGGCACTAGTACATAAATTTGTTTGTTGGGACTTTTTCGAATTTGCATTTCATCGAATAGGAGCACACCATGCCGAGATTTTGGCGGCAGGGTGTTCAGCTTTTTTCGAAAAGCATCGAAGAAATCTCTATTGAAACCAGATTCCACATTCACGGTACTCAGATATCTATGAATAGTATTTCTCGAAGGCAATGGTAGTATCCCATTATCTCTCAAAAAGTTGTATGCTGCAGGACTTCGAATTCGTAATAGTATACAATGAAGTAGCCATTCCACCGTATACCTTCGCCCTCGATTTCCAGCACAGCGACCCACATTCACACACTCCTTAATGAGTAACATCTACACAAAATAAATCAAACAATACGTAACTATTAGTAAGGTTGTCATGAAATCAGATTTGTCATACAATTGTTTTATTTTTAGATATTATTGAATTCATGAACCCAAATTTATTTACATGTACATGTATATTTTATCAATATCCACTGTATGTCGATAGACTCTTATTAAAAAAGGCTTCTGTAGATGAAGGTCTAAGCCCAGATTACCATAATTTACCATTATCCATGAAAGTAATGTATACAGAAGCTGTAAAATAAGCGTGTGAGAATTATAATTACAAATTGATCATAATACTATATTACCGTATGATGAAAACATCTCTGCTAATCCTGATAGCAAATTCATTCTTGACAAATGCTGCAAAAATGTTAGGAAAAATCTCTTCTGATAATATTTACAATTGAACATATTGAGCGAAGCAAAAATTTCAATGAATTGTACCCCTCATATTCGATTTAATGCCCAAAAAATCTCATACCTGAGCTTCAGAAAGATTAAAGCCTTTCAACTGCGCTTCAAACGACGTATTTTCTACATCCGAGATTTTCTTCCGGAGGTCTTCAACTTCGGTCAAAGTATCATATAGTCTACGTCTGCTCCTCTTCAAAGCCTGAGCTTGTACACGAGTTGCTTTTCTGATTATATCTAATTTTTTCTTTCGGGATGGACGAGGGGATGGAGAAAGTACGATCTGCGGCCTAACAGATTTTTTCTGAAGCAAATGTTGACGCAAGGTGTGATCTAGAGTTGCACATGATTTGCAAGTCAAATTGTTGCCAACTTCTATGGTGCACAGGTTGTGTCTCCATCTCCCACAAGAATCCTTATACCCGCAAGTTAGATGAACATTCCTGTATTGAGTCGAAGGTGGACCTCCTTCACAAACCCGCATGTCACTGAACTGTGTAATTGCATGTTCAAGACCGCGTAATGTGGACTGAAGTTTTACTTTCGTATGGAATTTACCCAACACGTACATCTGTGCATTTAAGCTTTCATCAAGTACCATCTGTAATATAGCGTAATCGGTTTATTGTGTACGTTTTCAAATAGACCAATAAAGTTGGCATGAATCATTTAATTTACCTGTTTTCTATACCACGGTGTGGTGTCCGAATTCCACAGAGTCCCAAGTTGTTGGAAAACAATCACTTTGTTCGGAAAATCCTGCATACAGATACTCCAAGATTTATCCGGAAATTCAGGTTTTATTTTTCCATCAAACAGATGAATAAATAAATCATCCGCATCATTTGATAAATATACAGGTTCGACTGAAGGTAGTAGAGGTTCTAAGTTGGTCGAAGAACTAGGGCTAGGTGCAGGTTGTGTAGATTTATTGATGGCAGGTTCGACATGTCTGGGTGTGCTCGGAACTTCCTCCTCATGTGACTCGGAATAACACAGTGGAACAATATTGGTGGTATCGTCTGTAACTTCCATTGGATGATCTGATACTGCAGATTCTGTACCGCTTCTAAATATTGACGTACCCTTAATCAGATACATTCTTTGCAGATTTCTCTGTAAAATTATTGTTGATCCATGTTAAGAAAATGTAACAACTTTTTGGAATTTTGGAAGTGATTGGAGTATTTGTATGATATACCTTCACGATATATACGTAAATACCTGAAATATAATATTTCCACCTGCATCTTTCAGCACAGTATTCTGACGAATATCGTCTTTGCTGAAATGCTTCTCGCAGACGTAGTGCGACTTTTTCAGAGTCGTTCCACCAAGAGCCAAGGCTTCCCTCCACTTCCTGAATAGATTCTCTTCTTTCGGCACACTGAACATATGGTACGCTTCATTGCTTTGCCGGCGTCCGCTATTACAGTTTTTAACGCAACAGTATTTCACCATTTTTCATTTTTAGTTCCCCGTATGATAAGTTACTCCGTTTACGCTCGCGACATAAACCGCCAATCCGCCATTACTGTTTAGTGTTTACCATTGACTGTATATCTATATACATTACCCCTTAGACTCGACGCCGCCTGGCGGATTTTTACGGAATTGTCTTAAAATAATCACACCCCCACCACTGAAATCCCGACTAGTTGAACCACCTGATATTCTTACACCGTGGTCATGGTGAATCAGGGACGGCAAAGAGTTTTCGGCAGCGGCCGAAAGATGGCGTCCTCCGCGTATCCCTAGGACCGCGTCGGTAAGTACGCTATCCGCCTAGTGTCGGACTGATCTCACCGATTCAGCGATCGAAGCACGTGGGAATAATAATAATATTATTATTATTATTATTATTATTATTAGCATTGAAAATGCTTCCGTTTTCGGGGTCATAGTGCACCACTGGTTCAGTATAGGGGTCCAGTTCATCAATGTCACGATAAAGTGTCACACGAAACCGTTACGCTGGTTGAGCACCAATGAGTTGGTGGGTCAAGATAGCCATGAATTCTGAGGTTCAACGGTTGCGGAATAATTGAAAAAATGTGTAGTATTGTGTACAATTGCAAAAATATTGCAAACGTAAACGTGAAATTCGCGATTTTGTACAGCATTATCCAAATATGTATTAGCATTGAAAATGCTTCCGTTTTCGGGGTCATAGTGCACCACTGGTTCAGTATAGGGGTCCAGTTCATCAATGTCACGATAAAGTGTCACACGAAACCGTTACGCTGGTTGAGCACCAATGAGTTGGTGGGTCAAGATAGCCATGAATTCTGAGGCTCGAGGATTGCGAAACAATTGAGAAAATATTAGAAACGTATACGTGAAATTCGCGATTTTGTACAGCATTATCCAAATATATGTATAGCAAAGAATAAATTCCTCTTCTACAGATCAGATAAAATTCGGAAACAGAGAGCGAATTGTTTTAAATCGAATTCACACTAACTTGAGTCACAAGAGTGCCGGCGGTCGAAATTCCAAAAGATCAAAAAATAGAACGGGCGAAATGTCGAAAATTGAAATTAACAACGATTCGAAATGTTAATAAATAAGGATAGGCCAGAATATCGTTATTTTGAAAATCGATGTTTCGTTTTCCCGGAATATTGATTATCGCATAACAAATTTTTAGAATGACTGAACGTTCAAATAAATAACCCTTTTGCTGATACAGCCGTTCGATTTTTTAGGTACGTCATTAAGAAAAAAATCGTTCTTCTCATGTTCCGTGATTTTTAGATTCGTATGGAAAAAAATCGAGATATCGGCCGTTCCGTTTTTGATCGTTCGGAATTTGTACCAGCATCCATTTCTTTTTAAAGTGATCCAAATGTAGCAAATCCAAAGGCAACAGAACAAAAGATAGTCTGAACATAATGCACAAAGACGATAAAACAGGGGACATTTTCAATGCCTCGGATGCTTGCGTTACACGCAAGATCTGTAGATTTTATTATTATTACGTTTATTATTGATAATAACAATAATAACGACAATAACGATAATAACAATAATATTGATAATGATAATGATAATGGCAATGACAATGACAATGACAATGACAATAATAATAATAATAATAATAATAATAATAATAATAATAATAATAATAATAATAATAATAGGATGACAATAATAACGATAATAACGATAATAATGATCATAATAATAACAATAATAAAAGTTTCATTATATTGTATTATTGTTTCATTATTGTTGTTATTATTATTATCATTATTATCGTTATTATCGTTATTATTGTTAACCTATTATCGTTATTATTATTATTATTATTATTATTATTATTAGTATTATTATTATTCCCACGTGCTTCGATCGCTGGATCGGTGAGATCAGTCCGACACTAGGCGGATAGCGTACTTACCGACGCGGACCTAGAAATACGCGGAGGACGCCATCTCTCGGCCGCTGCCGAAAACTCTTTGCCGTCCGTGATTCTCCATGACCCACCATGATCCCAGCTGTTTGACTATCGCCAAATTGACACATTTTCGTAGGACACAAACCACGTCTTTGTTTTTGCACAAAACCACGATGTTTTGGTATATTTGTGTTCGGCATTGCACGTGGCAAGGTGCCAAGAAGCTGTTTTTTGCGATTGAGGCGCGTAGACTTAGCTATCAATGGAAATAGGTGACGCCCCCACCTCTTACGATGTATAACAAATGATTTTTTAGCATTGAAAATGCTTCCGTTTTCGGGGTCATAGTGCACCACTGGTTCAGTATAGGGGTCCAGTTCATCAATGTCACGATAAAGTGTCACACGAAACCGTTACGCTGGTTGAGCACCAATGAGTTGGTGGGTCAAGATAGCCATGACTTCTGAGGTTCAACGGTTGCGGAATAATTGAAAAAATGTGTAGTATATTTTATGTCAAACGTAAAAGTGAAGTTTCAATCTCAAACCTAAAAGTGGAGTTCGCGGAGCGGCTGTGACAGAACTCTGAGCGGTCTACGGAAAGAAGTCTAACGGTGCTTCGGGAGGATGTGTGAAAATTCACAAAAGATCATCGAAACATAATGCACAAAAACGATAAAACAGGGGACATTTTCAATGCCTCGGATGCTTGCGTTACACGCAAGATCTGTAGATTTTTTCCAATTTCGATGACTTTCATCAGTTTAATCGAATCTGGCCCTCGTGAATCATCGGATTCCCAAAGGACAGTCCGTTTGGAAGCTCCGTTTAGAAGATATTCGAGAAAATAATTTTTCTTCATACCTCCGTCGAAAGTACGTACTTCCGGCATCGGTATCGAAGCAGAAAGCCTAACTTTCATGCATTGGTAGAACTACACGCACGCCTTCTGTGACAGCGGGAGCGAAAACTCACTCGCTCACACCGATACCCAATACACGAGACGCCGGCTTCGAGTTTTGTCACTTAGTCACCCAAAAATAATTCAAGACTGGATGAATTATATATCAATCGACGCGGAAAAATCCCCCGAACAGCATATCAAAAACAAGACAATGTCTCTAGACAGTAAATTGTTGAAATTAATAAAGAACTATCAATATTTTGGGCAGTACCGCCAAAATCATGCACTGTTCCAATGTCACTTGTCAGATTGGAAAAACAAAAATACCACGTTGTAGGGGAGAAAATCATCTACAAATTCGAAGTGGGAACCGATATTGTAGGACCTATAGTTTCCCCGTTATTAATTTTGCAAGACTTTTCTGACAAAACTACGCCTAACGGTCAGCTGGTCCGCTCGGCTCACTTCGGTCCGTTCCACGCTGCGCGGGAATCACGATATGTTGTTTGGGGGATTTTTTCACATCGATTGATATATAATTCATCCAATCTGTAATTATTTTTGGGTCAAAGGCTAGATTGACTAGACTATTCTGCCGCCAGTCAGAATCGCAAACTTCTGTTACTCTCGCTCTCGACGTTACTCTCGCTCGAGATATAACCTCAAAACTGGCTTGGGCGTTTTATTCGATCTATTTGATGCCTGCCCCCGACCAGCAGCACTCGCTTCGCTCGTGCCTGCAATGTCGGGCAGGCATCAACACTTGTTAAAACGTATAAATCGGTATAAAAATTCAATTAGTCAGCGTACTTTCGACCGGGCATGAAGAAAAATAGTATACACCACGCGGGCAGAAGATTGAAAGCCCTGAACTGCGCGATATGATGCCCTCGGCTTCGCCTCGGGCATCATCACGCGCAGTGCAGGAATCTTCAACTTTCGGCCCTTGTAGTGTAATATACTATTCGTGGTAAAAATCGAGTAGAGCATCCCCTTAAAACCTTCCCTGATAATTTGCCGGCAATCAGCGACAATTTTGGGCATGAGGATGATGTAAATAATCGTACAATCTGTCCTACCTCTCATGAGGGCCCATCGCCGAATACATAATTGCTCGCACGGTATGTCCCACCTCTCGTGACGGCCCACCGCCGAAATGCATGACTTATCTCACTTTTCGTGTGAGCTTGTCAAAATTCAAATCATTCCAATCCAGGGTGGAAGCATCAATGTCAACGGCCTCTGGATCACAGTGGCAAGCACAACCTTGGCAAATTCGCGTTATGTGAAATGCGAATAAATCGATTAGGAAAGTACCCCAATTTTAACGATTTGATCGAAAGCCTCAGCTGATAATTAAATTCACATTCTGTGTCAACGTTTTTAATACGAGAACCGCTATCGGCCTCCGTGTTTTCTTTTGACCCAATGTACGAAGCAAAGATCCACAAATGCCTAGCTTTGCACCATAGCCAAATTTCACGTGAAATTTGATTCAATTTTGGAGATTAAAAGCCACCCATACGGTTAATATATTAAATAACCGTGGTGTTGTCTATCCTCAACAAAATTTCGCAATTGCTGAGGTTCCTGGCGAAAGATTTTAATGCAAATAAAACCGCCAATAACTCCAGATAATTCATACGAGAAATACGTTCCGGACCCTTCGAGAATCCATGGGTTAACTCAAAATTACACTGTATCCCACCCGGAAGTTGATGCATCCAATAGAATTCCTTTTTTTAAATTAAAGGATTCATTTGAATTGTTTGACTGACTAAAATTTCGTTCCCACCAAACAAAATCATCCTGAATATCTTCTGGTATGGATATTCGAGCATCATAATCATTATGATTTTCTATCAATGGTAAAAATCTTTGGCGCTCGAAAAGTTTAGAATAACGCCAAACATATTCCACCGCTGGGCAACAAGCTGATATATTGCTTGCCCGTGAATTGCGCAAACTCTCTGATTCGACATACTTTTTAACCCTCAAAACTCTAATTAGAGCAAGAAACTTTTCCCGTTTCCATCCTGGAAGCTCGAAAGTTGAAATTTTTGAAAAAAAAAGAAAAAACTAAAACTCACACTAATTATTGCACCAAGATACTCTTTTTTTGATCAATTATGAATCCTAAGGATACGCGTAACGCACTCAAAAATCTTCTCATGAATCTGATGTGAGAACTTGAAAAACGTTTCACAACCTGTACTTTTGAGAAATCGGATTTTTGATCGAATTTATTGAGAAATGCGACTTTAAACCGACCGTAGTGCAGCCGCCATAATGTTTTCACTAATTTTGATATCGGATTCGTAATCAGCGACCTCGAAAACATAAGTATACCAAGTTTGCCAAGGTTCCGTCAATTCTCTTATAAAATAGGGCAGCGGACGTTTGAATCAACTGCGCATTAGCGCGCATCGCGAAACCCGAGCGAGCCGCCATGTTTTTCCCGAGCGATCAGCTGACGGCTTGTCGTATATTGATGAAAATTCACTTCAAAAATTCATAGTAAATCAACCGTGCATTGTCTACCAGACTTTTTCATAAGGAATCGACGGCAAATTTTCGCCGCTACGCAATGCTCGCTTCAGTTTTTCGATTGAGTGAGTAATATCGGAGAAATCAATGGCGAAAATCCGCAAGTTTGAAATCTCCGGTTGTTTTTAATTAATTACAAATCGCGCCGGGAAAACTGAGAGGATACATTTTGATATGTTAATCAGTGGGTTTTTATCTATCGATTGGTGCATCTTTCATCCCCTGAGTCCAGATTTCCGAATACACCATGTTAAAGTGTCTAGATTGACTGGACTAGTAGTTACTGCATTTTGTAGTAGCTGCTGGTCACAACGCGCACACGTGTTGGGAGGCTTGGAAGTTAGTTAACTACGTAGTGTTGTGAGTGCGTCGTGAATAGACTGTTTTTTTGAGAACACTGAAAAGCCGGTGATAAATAAACAAACGAGGAGCTGCAATCATGAACATGGAACCGATGGAAACAAACGACAGTGATGAGGAGGAAAATTCCTGCACCCCCCCAGAAATCTGCGAAGCAGCTAACATAGCCACGCTTGATTTATTGCCACAAAAATCAAAAACTTTGTATGAGGGTTGCTACACGAATTTCCAAGATTGATCTGGTATGGATATTCGAGCATCATAATCATTATGATTTTCTATCAATGGTAAAAATCTTTGGCGCTCGAAAAGTTTAGAATAACGCCAAACATATTCCACAGCTGGGCAACAAGCTGATATATTCCTTGCCCGTGAATTGCGCAAACTCTCTGATTCGACATACTTTTTAACCCTCAAAACTCTAATTAGAGCAAGAAACTTTTCCCGTTTCCATCCTGGAAGCTCGAAAGTTGAAATTTTTGAAAAAAAAAAGAAAAAACTAAAACTCACACTAATTATTGCACCAAGATACTCTTTTTTTGATCAATTATGAATCCTAAGGATACGCGTAACGTAATCAAACGTGGAGTGGTTTAATGATTTTCAATTTATAACCATTTATCACGTCCAAAAAAAATTTATTCGGAATGATTTCGGGCCAAACACTGAGAGATAATTCCAAATGTCCTGCTAAGCTGCTCACTGTTACTGTTTTAGTGGAAGGTTCGATGAACCGTCCCAAACACGGGGCTGACCCTAGAATATCTGAAAGACTTGATTCGTCGATTGAAATGGACGAAAAATTGTTTTTCAATTTAATCCCCGTCTGAGGATAATTTGAATTTCGGCCAGCGGGCCTCACCAGTTTCCCGGTGCAGAAGCTCGCAAAGGAGTCTTCTTAACTGAAACCGGAGGCTTCAATGCCTTCCCGCCCTTTTCCATCGATTTTGCAATCCGCAAATTTTCGGATAAATCCGCACCAAACAAAATTCATCTGACTTTAATTTTTCCAGCACAGTTTTGGCTTCTTTATCCGAACCTGGATATATATAAACCTTTCGCGGATTCGTAGTCTGCAAGTGCAGAGCCTCAAACAAAAATTTCATCGCATCTACATTCTACATGATATTGAATCAACAAATCTCGATCATGATTATCCAGCACTTCCTTTACCAACAACAACTAAAGCCCTACCCCGATAGCCGACATTGCTGAACTGACAATATTCTGATCAGCAGAAAAAAATGTACCCCTTTTTTTAAAAATATATAGGCAAGGCTAAAATGGAAATCGTGATATCTCGGAATTTTTTCAAATTGGAATATGTTGTTGTTCGACGAAAAAAAAGTGACCCGTATTTTTTTGTTTTGGAAAAAAAAATCTTGCTACGAAGTTACGGCTATTTGAACATTTAATCGTGCGCTACCAAAGTTCTTGAAAAAGGATCACTTTTTTTCTTAATAACGCTATATCTTTGGAACGGATCATCACAAATACAAATACTTCATCTTGGTCTCATTTTGTAGGGTTTTTTGCACTCTTTCGGAGATCGAAGAAAAATTTAGAGATTTTTGAAAATTGACGGAATGACGTTCATTTTTCGAAAATTAGGGAAACCCGATTTTCTCGAAAAGTGATTTTTTTATTTTCTCAAAAATTTCACACAATATGTGGGGTAATATGACGGATATATCCTATGAGTTTCATCGATGCTAAAACACTGCTTCATATCGAGAAAAGAAAAATTTCGTGCAACACTGAAATTCGTCAATTCCTGTGTTCGTGTCGACTTTGTGGGCGTCTATGAGATGTGTACAGATTTTTCGATCCAAATAATATTACTAAAACTTGATACATACGTACCTGAGGGAGTAAATGACCGAATGCCGTATGATGTATAACATCGTAGACCGAATATTGATCTGCTAATAAACACTACCATGGTGAACATTCCGGCACGCTCCTCGGTCGGTAAGAGGATCAGCTATCTCGCACATTCTCCACAGTCCGCGAAGTCAGACTTTCCATATCAGGTTTTATACAAAAAACAGGATGTGGATCTCGTGCGGGCAACTTCCCGCACTTGATGCACAATATACTATTTCGTGATTCATTCTGAAGCAGCTGCAGGTATGTAAATATTTCCGAAATTAAAAATCAGTGAGTGCGCTGTATTCTTCATTTCAATGTTGTATTTTATTGGTTATACCGATTTTTCATTCGGATTTGTTCGCGTGCGAAATCACGTGAAACGTGTAGAAAGTCGTAGTGGTCTTGAGTCGGCACTGAATAGGTGGTCCTGAGTCGGCACCAACTTTTTTCATCTTGTCGCTTTTTTGCATTCCCAGCAATAGTATATTATGTGGCATGCCCGTAAAGTCACTGTTTTCGGGCGAGGTTATGTTTTTCGTACGAGCCGTTGGTTTTACCGGCGAGCCGAAGGCGAGCTTAAGGTAAAGCCAATGGAGAGTACTAAAAACATAACCTCGCCGAACAGTTACTTTACGGGTGCGCCCCATACGATATTTTTTCCGGCAAAGGCATGAAGACTCACTTTGACGCCAGTTGAGGTCCACACTACGGTCCTCATCAACTATCGTTTAATACTTTTGTATGGCAGCTCTGAGATGCGCAGTTCGTACCGCGCAACAAAAGTCAGGAACTGCGGGTCACAACTACTCAAAAAAATTTTTTTTCGGCTAGCCATAAAAAGAGCCACTGTATGGGCCGAAAACAGGCGTCGAAAAGTGACTTGTTCATGCCTGTGCCGGAAAATAGTATATTATGTGGCATGCACGTAAAGTCACTGTTTTCGGGCGAGGTTATGTTTTTCGTACGAGCCGTTGGTTTTACCGGCGAGCCGAAGGCGAGCCTAAGGTAAAGCCAACGGAGAGTACTAAAAACATAACCTAGCCGAACAGTTACTTTACGGGTGCGCCCCATACGATATTTTTTCCGGCGAAGGCATGAAGAGTCACTTTGACGCCAGTTGAGGTCCGTGCAGTGGCGTTTCTTATGGCGGGCCGAAAAAAAAATTTTTATGGCTAGCCATAAAAAGTGCCACTTTACGGACCGAAAACAGGCGTCAAAAAGTGACTTGTTCATGCCTGTGCCGGAAAAACAAATTTATGTACTAGTGCCGTACCATGTCTGTCGCGGATGTTACATGCGATATACCAGGTTCGGCACATGAGCGGCACGTGTGCTGCGTAATGTCCGCAACACGCCAATGTTATAGGTACATCGCACGTATGCAACAAACATAGGGGAGACCGGGGCTAGTTGTCACACTTTTTAATCTCTGATTTTTAGAATTTTCCCAAAATTTGTTTTCGCAAATCTTGAGATGGGGTATTGTAGATGCATCCTTTGCGCACCTGCAGAAAATTTTTGGTTACTCTAAAGCAAGTCTGAGTAGGTTTTTTCGAATTTTCAAAAAAAATCGCGGAGTGTGACAACTTGCCCCGAGGCGGGGTAAGTTGTCACAGATCCCGGGGTAAGTTGTCCCGAGTATTTTAAATGGCGAAAACGGGTTTCATTGTATTGTCTCCTGGAAACCACGAAACAGTCAACCTAGACTCCGAACACCCCACAAACCATGCGAAATCCCACCCAGACTCCGAGAATCTTGAGAAAGTTGACCTCAACTCAAAAAACCATGGTCAAGTCAAAATGGGGTGAGTTTTTACACGTGACAACTTGCCCCAATAATTTTGTGACAACCTGCCCCAACCCGCTATTTTGTTTAAAAATTTGCACATCTTGCTGACCCGCCATTCAAATATCAACAATATGTACATCAAATGAAAGCGTTAAGAATAACCTTTCCTAATATCGTGTAGCGAAATTAAAAATCAAACGAACTTACCTGTATGTGAAGTTCGATTGTAATTATACAAGAGTCTCGTTCGAAATGATTACAAGGTAGTACAGCTACTTCACGCACGATGTCACCACAATCTTCAGAGTATAAAATTCATAACCCACTCTCCCTCTCTGCTCCATCCTCCCGTTCATGCTTCATTATGTTTAAAGTATAGTATTTGTTTGTACAATAAAATTGTCAGGGTAGGGTGAGAGAATTTTTGCTGAAAAGAAAATTATCTCATTGGGAGGGATGTAATCATTTCGAACGAGACTCTTGTATAATTACAATCGAACTTCACATACAGGTAAGTTCGTTTGATTTTTAATTATACTGCGAGTCTCGTTCTCCAGATTACAAGGTAGATGTTTAGAGAATCTTTTTTTTTTTTTTTTTTATGTTTAAAAAAATTTTTTTTTTTTTTTTTTTTTTTTTTTTAATCAATTTTATTGTATACGGCCTCTGATAAGACAGTTCGTTTAATATATTTAACGTATGTATTAACTTTTGATTGGGTTTTTCCCTGATCAACATATGTAGGCATAATAATAGCTAAACTATCATTCTTATTGCAAGTAGGAAGCAAAACCGTCTTTGGGACTAGCAATAGGTCTGTTATAATATTTGGCAAATACTTGGGATTCCTTAGACCATCCCGCTGCAGACTTAATTATGTTAATATCAATGCCCTTTTTTAGGGCTGCCGAAGTGGATGCGTGCCGAGTACTGTGCGCAGAATATTCTTCGCCAATACCACTGAGAGTGAGCATGCTTCTAATCCACCGGCTAATAGTTTGCGACGAAGCCGCTCTGTACGGTTTTTTACATGTGATTAGTAAATTATCACAACTGCCTCTTAGAGGCTTGGTCCTTTCGATATACGTTTCTAATGCACTTGCTATGCATAGTTTAGGCTGTTGCTCGAATCGGGGCAACAACAAAAGAGGCTGACTAGACCTTAGTCTTGATGTCTTCAGAATGTCTGTGATCTTGATTTCGAAACCCTCAATAGTTTCTTTAATGTTACGTAGTTTAATGCAGGACAGAGTCTGTACTCTTTGAGCAGTTACAAGGGCTAACAGCGTGACTAGCCTGACAGTAAGATCCTGTAAATCCAACTTCTCTAAGGGAAACATTTCCGAAATTTTGTTTAATACTGGGGTTACGTCCCACGTTTTATCGTACTTGGGCTTACAAGGTCTTGTTTTAAAGACACCCTTGAAAAAACGACTAATGATCGGACTTTTACCGATATTCTCATCCGATATTAACGAAATTGCCGCTCTGCACGAATTTAGTGTACCATATGAAGCACCTGCTTCATAGCGCCTAGTTAGAAACTCCAGTATATGGTTTTCGTGTCCCGTAAAAGGGTCGATTTTTGATTTTTCACAAAATTCTATCCAGGCTTTTATTGGTCCACTATATTGCCTGACAGTATTATCTGCCAGAGAAGCGATGAGAAGATCTATGGTTGCCTCTGAAACATTTTTCCGTCTGTAGGCCTCGCTGATAACCTTCCTGCAACTAAAGCCAACGTCTTGGCTAGAGGATGTACTTGGGACCTACAAGGTGATAACAGCAAATTAGCCGAGGGGTCGAAAATAATCGGTTCATCGACTAAAAGTGACCTAAACAGAGGGTACCAGGGCTGTGTTGTCCAATATGGGACCACGACTATACCCTCTGCTCTATCGTCAATTATTTTTCTCAGCACCCTCAGAATAAGGGCAAACGGAGGAAATGCATAAAATTTCTGCCTGGCCCAGTCTAAAGTGAACGCGTCAATTGAGTGAGCCTCTGGGTCTCTCTGCCAAGCACAAAACCTTAAGCATTTTGTGTTACTTCTAGACGCAAACAGGTCGATCTCAGGTACTCCGAAAGTCTTTTCAATTCCTTTGAAAGCGTACTCTGCCAGCTCCCATTCCGTGTCAATATTTTTAATTCTTGAACCCCGATCTGCCTCAACATTTTCCTTGGAGGGGATATACGATGCAAAGAGCCATATATTTCTTTCCTCGCACCAACGCCAGATATCCTTGGAAGCCTTGTTTAAGCCTGGGTATTGCACCCCCCCCATTCTGTTCACGTAAGAAATTGCAGTTGTATTATCAATACGGAGTAGAATTTCGCAACCGCTCAAGTCTTCAGCGAAACACTTCAAGGCCATAAAGGCCGCTATGAGTTCAAGCTGGTTGATATGAATGTTACTTTCAGAGGCTTTCCAAAATCCATGAGCTTTATTCCCCTCGCAAAAGGCACCCCATCCAGTGGTAGATGCATCAGAGAAAATT
Source organism: Euura saliciscinereae (assembly GCA_018420115.1). Lineage (NCBI taxonomy): Eukaryota > Metazoa > Arthropoda > Insecta > Hymenoptera > Tenthredinidae > Euura > Euura saliciscinereae. The sequence continues at coordinate 23,190 of JAFFZH010014656.1, forward strand.
TCCTTATGAAATTGAAATTTTCTAATTGGATTGACCGAATGGGTTATATTGGCCCTCCACCAGACAAAATCCTCTTGCAACCACTCGGGTAAAACCATCTGAGCTTCATAGTTTCCTTCGTTTACTAAGAGAGATAAGTATTTTGCTCTTTCAAAGTTTTTTGAATAAAGCCATCCATATTTTATGGCCGCACAGCAAGATATTATGATACCAATGAAGTGAGCAAATTCTCGGATTTTGCAAACGTTCTTAGAACTAAAGAGCTCTATAAGTTTTCGAGTTTTATCTCGTTTTTCCTCAGGTAGGTTTAGTGTCAGGTCATTTGAGTTCAATATAAGACCCAGAAATTTACACTGGGTACTGGGTATGAGGTTACTCTTTTTGATGTTTATAATGAATCCAAGGGATTCCAGTGTATCTAATGTGACCTTCACATTATCAAGACAAGATTTATAATCGCCCCCGATACACAGGATATCATCTAAGTAGGCAACCGATAAGAGCCCTCTGCTCCGCAGCCCATTAAGCACGGGCTTAAGGACCTTAGTAAAGACTCTAGGAGCTGAAGAAAGCCCAAACGGTAAGCAAGTAAACTCAAACAATTGCCCGTTGAACGAAAATCTCAAGTATTTTCTGCATTTTTTAGCAACAGGAATTAAAAAATATGCATCCTGCAAGTCTAAATTGGCCATAAAGGCTCCCAAGGACACCAAACGTGTGGCCGAGCGTATATCCTCCATTTTGAAATGCTCGGTGTGAATAAAGGTATTCAACTTTTTCAAGTTTAAGACAAATCTGTCAGAACCATTCGGTTTTGGGACCAAAAAATACTTGGATATAAATTGACCTGAGCAGTATGAGCACTTTTCAATTGCGCCTAACCTTTGAAGATGGTTGACCTGTTCCTTATATCTAACAAACTCTTCAGTACTAAACGTGGGTTCCGGAGGAATAAATGTCTGCTTAGGGGAACTACTGAACTCTATCTCGTAGCCCTCTACACAACCCAAAACGAATCTATCTGACGTAATATTTTTCCAGTTTTTACAATAGTTTGCTAGCCGCCCCGCAATTTTTCTTACCGCTAAGATTTCTGATGAGGATTGGGTTGATTGCTCTGGGGCCGAGGCTGTGTCTGGCTCCGAGGCTGACCCTGGAAGGGCTTGCTTGTCTGATATTTGAAAGTTTTCTGCGGAAAACGTTGTTTGTTGTTCGATTGCTGGTTGTTCGACTGGTAGCTGCCCGCCTGAGAGTTGCCCTGGAACTTCGCAGACGGGCTCTTCCAGTTTACCGAAGTCGATTGACGTAGCGCAGGTTTCTTCGCGGCTGGCTGGGGTTTCAGATCCAATCCCACCTTCTCAATAGCCTTTGCAGACTTTATTTTGTCCACCAAGTTCTCACCAAACAAAAATTCGTCGATACCTGAATTTTCCAGCACGGACTTGACCTTTTTATCCAGAAAAGGTAAAATATAAGCCCTTCGAGCTACAGCCTCTTGATGATGTCCCTCTGATAGCAGTTTACCTGCGTCCAGAAGCAATTCCAGAATCTGCATTCTGTCGAGGCCTTCGTTTTCTTTCTCATTCATAATTAGCGTAGCTGCCGTTCCTATGGCCGACAAGGCTGAACCAATGGTACATTGCGAGTCTGCAAAATGTTTATCTCTTCTTTTTGAAGTTTCATTCAGAGAGGCTGCGACCTCTGGGTTCAGACGCTGCGATTCTAGTGCGCAGTTCCCAGTTCTCGGGTACTTATCCAGGAGTTCCTTTTTATTCTCCTTGCCTATACCACCGCAGATCCATTTTTTCCATCTCAAAGCCAACTCCGGGTGAAATTGCACTTCATTACCCGCCGCCGAAGCCGCGTCGTCACCCAAGAGTTTTAATGTTTCCTCATCCAATTGTTGGATTTCGGGTGAACCCTGATTCATTTCAAGCAGTGCCACTGGCGAGTTGGTAGAAGCATTTTCTATGTTTTCTTTTTGAGAAACTTCGTCTCTGACCGGAGGCTCTGCAAGAACGAAAATGCATCTAGGTTATGTTCGATCCGCTCGGACTGTACATGACACTAGACCAAAATGCACGGATACTGATTCACAGACTTGTGATAGTACCGCCAAGGACGATGGAAATGCTGGATCTGGGTGTTCTAATCTCTTACCTGTGAAAGGAGCCGGATCCTGCTGCTGTTGACCGGATTCTCGATCCCTGTATTCCGACGCCGCTGGCGGACGCTCGTTACGACGCTCGATTTCTTTCTCGAGCTTTTTGAGTTTTCGCCAGAGTTTGTCTGTGTCGTCTTCCCGGGACTCCCGGGATCTTTTCTTGGACTTTGGCATCCTTATTTTCGAAGTATTTTTTCCGATTTTTTGTTCCAACTTTTCCGAAGATGTGACGCCACCACGCACAAAGAACGTAATGAAGCATGAACGGGAGGATGGAGCAGAGAGGGAGAGTGGGTTATGAATTTTATACTCTGAAGATTGTGGTGACATCGTGCGTGAAGTAGCTGTACTACCTTGTAATCTGGAGAACGAGACTCGCAGTATAATTTCTCAAGGCGGTCTAGAAAATGAGAAAAAACATATTAGAAGAATGAAAATAATTACTTTTCAGGTCCGATATCAGTTTATCGATCACTGCGAGGCCGAATATGATGCGATATTCAATTTAACGACATTAGTTTGTTTCAAACATCGAACTACAACTTTGATCTATAACACCGTTCGATCTGTTATCTAGCGGTGGAGATATGGACACTGTGACAACTAACCCGTGTGACAACTAGCCCCGGTCTCCCCTACATACCAAGTACGTAACAATTACATCGCAGGTACGTTACCCGTGACGTACTACCAACATCGCAGCTACATCTCCGCAACGTACCTCAATGAAACTACCGCGTACGCAAAATATTCAAATAAAAATACGATTCCAATCCTCATTCGCGCATTTTAAAAATATTTTACAGTATACTATCAAGTTTTCTTCGTTTACTCTGGATCAATTAAAATGTGTTTGTAGCTCGCTGCAAGAAATTCCGCTTGTGTCATTCTTTACCGGGATTTGAACCACATTCAATGGCACTCGTCCGTCTCACTATAGTCAGGCGCTCTACCCACTACGCCAAACTGTCTTAGAAATTCTAAACCTTTTTCTCTTATTTAATAGAAAACTTAATGAATCACAAATCGATATATTTTATTAAGTGGAAAATTCAATGAATCGACGGCTCTGATGTACTGTACACAACCAAACTTTTTCAGCGGTTCCGTTGTAAACCCAATAAACCCAATATCAGTTTCACCGATCGTAAATACTTTGAGGTTATGTTCATCACTTTGACTTGGTGGAATTAAATTGAAATGTTCTGCAAAATGTAAACTACTATTATGGATAAATTGCGAGAAGGAATTCCCGGTCAGCCTTTTTATTTAGTCATTTGAAGAACAACAAAGATTAACTTTTCAACACAACCTGTGATATCCTCGCCCAGACTAACACCAACAATAAACAAAGCGTCGAGGATTATCCAAAGAAAAGTAATTAAATAATTGAACCGAGGGAAATTAAGTTTCATTTGGAAAAATAATCCGAACGACAGTAATGATTTGGAATGTAAGAATGATATTGAATCAACCGGAGAAAGAAAAATACGATATAACTTCACTAAACTCTGGACTTATTTCCTCCCTCGGTTCAGGTGTGTCAACTTTTTACATGATCTCTACGTAACTATGTAATGTAACAAAGCCATCGTGCAATTAATGTAGCTGGTACAACGTCGCCTTCCATTATATGGTATGTAACACTGTTTCCTGAATGAGAGGTCTCTGGTACATAACAGCAGTATGTACTCGATACGTTCGTGATTAAGAGACCTGTGATGTACCCGGTACATTAAATTGCAATGTAGCAATGTTTCGTGAATGTGACCTCAAAATGATGTAACGGGTATGCCACTGTTTGCTGGGTTGTATCGTTTTGATCTTGTCGCTTTTTTGCATTGTATCAGCTATTTTTTGTGCATTTATAGTCATGGAACGCAGTTTCAAACGCAAAAAACCGAAGCGTGATATCCGTGTGCTTCAACGCGCGGTGGCAGCAATGAAGTTGGGCATGTCTTGCAAACGCGCCGCTCGAGAATTTCAAGTTCCACGCTCGACATTGCAGTACGCCCTACGTATTACGAATCTGACGACGATAACGAATGATCATCCTTTTTTCAACTAACTTCTTCCATTTAATTCAGAAGTAATACCTATGTTTTCCCATTTTCAACAATGTACCTCAGAAATGTGTCCATATAAAATTTGACAAAAAATGCATGTTTTATTCTTCTGAATGGTTCAAATTCGTCCATTTCCTGTTCCAACTTAGAGAATCTGCGCTTTTTTCTGCATTCGAGCGAAAAAAGATGGGGTGCCGACTCAAGACCAGGGGGGTGCCGACTCAAGGACACCATTTCAATGAACTATCAAAATGCAGTGTTTCACTGTGCACTGCATTGCGACTACAAAAGCCACACTGCACTTCCCTAAATGACAGAGAATTATAGGCAAACGACCCCCCTACGCAACTAAACTCTTAGTAGTGCTATAAAATCCGATTTTCCTTTCTTTTTCGGACAAAAGGCTTACTGGGCCGACTCAGGACCACTCGCCCCCTATACTTTTTTATTTCTACTTCGCTATATTGTCATTATAACTACGATGCAAAACTGTATTTACAACCATTAAGAGCATGCTGGAGTCAGGCTTTACCTACCGTACCCGGTTTTCACTTGTTTTCACTGATATCAAAGCCTACGCGTCACGAGCGCCGAAAAGGAAACAATAGCGCAATTCTATATTGAATTCCGAAGATTTATATTGCAAAACTTCTTGATTTCATGCACTAATAGAGACAGAAAATGGTATTCTGCACAAAATGATTATCGACAATTATCGTCAACGTAAGAGTTATTTGATTGCGAGTTATCTACGTTTTTCTCCCAAAATCTCAGTCCCCTGTTCTCAGTCCGCTGTATGAAATTTTTGTAGGGGACTTGCAAAATTGAAGTTCTTACATTCTGTTATCATTTATATATGTTATGCGTGCCAATTTCTGAGCTTCATTAACAAATATGGTTCGAAAATTACTTTTCAACAGGTACCAACGACTAAAACATTGCTTCATCTGAAAACCGAAAACAAAGCCAGTGAGGCATATTTTAGCAGAAAATGGACGCTGAAAACACTTGATATGAAAGAAATCTTTGGTCAAGCATTGCCTAATTTGACAATTATTTTTTGAATACACAATATTTCTATCAAATTCTCAGTCCCCTGGAGGTATTTTTTTCCACAAACACTGTCAAAAATGTAAATACATAATATTTTGACTGGCCCTTTCATCTGGCAATCATGCCTAATTTGACAATTATTTTTTGAATACACAATATTTCTATCAAATTCTCAGTCCCCTGGAGGTATTTTTTTCTAAAAACACTGTCAAAAATGTAAATACATAATATTTTGACTGGCCCTTTTCGTAACAGTGATATATGATCGTCTGCTATGAAAAAAAAAATAAAAATGACAGTGGTTGGATTAAATGAAAAACTCTGAGAACAATTTTCGGGCGAAATAATTCCAATTTCTGTAGAATCACCCATCTGCAGGACCACTCTGCTGAATACGAATTTAGAGTCATTTAAAAACTTGGAAAATTTTCACTGGCTTGCATTTCAGACTTCGGTCTTCAAAATATTAGTTTTGCATAAGAGTTATTCAACTTTACTTCAAATATAATCAATAATCAAATCACAGGAATTCCTATAATTTGAACCCAGAGATTGTCTACGAGATTATTCGGTTCAGTTTCACCAGAAATCTTTACTATTAATATTAAATCTGTTTCAACCTAATTATTTCAACCCGTCTAGAATTCAATCAGGGGCGAAGCAGGCGGGAGTAAGGCCCTGATAGGAGCCTGATGTAACGCAAGGTTCCACATGGGCCTGATCAGGCTCTAGTATTTACACTGAGAGAAGGATTTAGTTACAGTTAACGAAGCTGTATTCGTATTGTTACAAAGGGCTAAAACCTCTGCTTATCAATCCAAAAGGTCTCTCAATAACTACTCAATAACTGTGAGACAAGAAGTACCAAACTCTTCACAAATATGTTTAAACAAGCTTCAAGTTTATTCAAACGTGTGTGCTCATTCAAGTCTGAGACAAGACTACTTTTTACAATAATAATTCTTATGCTCTTCTCTTAATAACAAATTATCAGCTGTTCTCCCAGCCCACTAAAAACTCCGGCTGTCAAAGTGACAGCAAACATCTGATCGTTAAAATCTAACGGGAGTCCCCGTAACACTACTCCCCCCTCAGAAGAAGAGTCGTCCCGACTCTTGGAAGAACGATCGATCAAAATCAACAAATCGATATGAAAACTACTAGAGCTGAGGCTCTTCAAAACTGGTGTTCTTCCAAGAACTATCCGGCATTCGCCTATTTACTACTTTTTGGAAAACCCCAGAAAACCAAAAAGTGGATAGCAAAATTCCAAACAAAATCCTTAAAAACTACGACATTGATTCTTCATCGCCACAACGGCGTCTTCGTTGAAGATCCAGAATCTATTCGCTGAAGATCCCGAATCTCTTCATCCAATATCCTTCCCAACATAATCAGCAGTATGCTGAAAACTGAATCGCGTCCATGAAGGCGGTCCTTGCAACGAAAACTTGTCCATCCAAAAGAACCACGTCTCGTAAGTTCAGGAAATCATCAGGAACAGACAAGGAACCGCTTCCAGGAGGACCCACAAAAATTACGTCACCTTAAATAGGAAGGACAAGGATGAATGATGGGATCGGTCATCAAGGAAAGATAAAACCAAATTCATAGGAGAAACAATTGGTCCGATCATAGCTTTCCAGAAGTAGAAGTGTCGAGCGTAACCCTCTGAGAACGGTGAAGAAATCATCATGCAAAATTGTTCGAGCACCGTCTTTTGTCCTATTCAAACCTCGTTGGACCTCTCAATATCCATCGGTAAAAGAAACATCTAGAAAAATCTTCAAAAACAGAAACTTCTGTTACCCTCCTCTTGAGGTAAAGGGAACTGTAAAAGATAACTTAATACCGATTAATCACAAGAATTCTGCTGTATTAGCAGAATTTATCAAACAAATTGACAGAGAAGCAAGGTTATTGATAGACACCTATCCCAAGTTCACAAAAACCTCCGTACAGATCTGCCTCAACGCATTTTTCTCCTGCGGAAAATTGAGTGTCTGTAATTCTTCTATTTTGTATTTCCTTCCAATTATGCGCCTTTTTTCTATTATTATTTTCTCTCATATTTGTCGTTTCTCGTGAGAAATCTCGATACGATCCTAAGTGTGAACGCGAACCAACGACCGGCGAGCCACCGTTCCGAGTATTTTCGCAAGGGATGTTTAAACTATTCGTTCTATGAAAAACGTTGGCGGAAGTCCGAGAATTAGGTTCAAAAATTCGTTGAGTCCGTGGACTCCTAATTTCATTATTTGAAAATAACGGGTTACTCGAAGAGTTGATTGGCCCACGCACAGTACTACGTGGAGTAACGTTTTGTGTTCTGTTTTCACACCGGTCGTTTAACAAAATATCTCCTTGTGTTATTTTAGCGAGAAGGTCGTTCGATACTTGTCGGCTAATCTCCGCGACCAAAGACTCTAATTTCTGTGGTGTCATCCGAAAGCTTCCGTCAATATGTCCGTCACGAATCTCAGGACTTCGAGTCACCTCTCTTAGCCTCGAAGTAGGTTCCTGTTCAACTGGTCTCGAGGCACTCACAGGTTTTGAAGTTAAAAGAGTGATTGTAATTATCCCCGAACGAAGAGTGTGTTCTGTTACTGCGAGTGTGCAATGGTGTGCGAGTAAAAAATCCATCCCTAGAATGCCTTCATCTTCTATATCGGCTACTAAAAATTCATGAGACGAATTCAAATAACCCTCTACATCAATTTCAGCGACTACCTTCCCTAACACTGGAACGGTTTGTCCTGTCGCAGTCCGTAATGATGTACTCGAAGAAGTAAGAGGAAAACACTGCAGCAAATTCGATCGAACTATCGAAACCTCCGCTCCTGTGTCAATCACCCATAAACACTGAACTCCATTCACAGTACCTCTCGCATATAATCCCGATCTAGTACATCTCCTGATCATTACTTGACTATTCCCAGTACTGGAAACAGAGGAAGTCGAAGGCTTTGGTTGCGTTCCCGTACTGTTGGAAGAAGGTCTAAAGGTCGAATTTGAGTCTACAGTTTTTGGAGAATTTATCCCATTTTGGTTGTCATTCGATTTTTGTGGCCAATTATTTTTCCTCCACGATTGGTTCGAGTTCGAGGAACCATAAGAATTCTGATTATTGTTATTTATTCTCTCTTGGAAATGTCGTTGTAAAGCGAAACAGTTTTCAAACACGTGACCCTTCTTCCTACAGTAAAAACACTCCCTAACAAAATTCTTTTTGTTCGAAAAGTGTGAGTTATTGGGTACGAAGAGAGCTTTTTGAGTATTAGAACTTTCACCTCCCTCTCTTGGAAACGAGCGTTTCGCCTCCAATACTGGTCTCTCCATCTCAACTCTTTCCATTTGCCTAATGCGACTCGACCCCAGATCCTCTTTGACCAACGCTTCCATCTCCAATCCCTTGATAATCGCCTGATGTAACGAGGTAGGAGCAGCCAACCTCAACGCATGTTTCAAGTTCGGATCTGATATCGCAGAAATAAACTTGTTACAAGCTATTTGTTCCCAAGTCTTTGATGAACAATCCGGTAACGCGTTTCTCATTAGTCTTTCTATATCGTGACCAAGTGAAGCTAAATCTTCTGTACGACTCTGACGCCTATTTTCAAGTTGAGTATAGTAGAGGTTAGTCAAATGTTCGTCCCCATAACGCCTATTTAAAGCGATACAAATCTTATCGAAATCTTTCAAGTCAAAATCGGAAAGAGTGGATAAAACAGTTAGGGCTGCTCCCCTTAAAGAACTAGTCAAACTTGCCGCCTTGACTGTTGTCTCCCACCCATTGTGATCAGAGATTATTTGAAATTGTCGTCTGAAATCGGTCCAGGAAGTGGTTCCGTCAAACGTACCGGATTTTAACGGTACAAAACTTGTCCTAGATTGACTTTGAGGATTTGAAAATTGAACGCTATTATTCCCGACCGTGTGTGGGAAAACAGAAGAAGGAAACATCGATGACTGATTTCCACTAAAACCTGTCGGATTTATTTGGTTCACAGAGTGCATTGGAACCTGGCTGGTTGAGGGAACATTCATTTGTCTCCCGTCAGTAATGAAATGAGTCGCCATTTGAGTATTCGTTGGATTAACAAGTGAGCCAGGTGTCAAATGCACTCCCCAACCTCTATTTTCTACGTTTACCGTTGGTTGTACATTCATCGAACTGCTCTGGTTCTCGGGAACAATCCTCGAACCTAAATCTGTGTTATACATGGGATTACAAGTCAAGTTTGTCGGGACTGCAACTCCACTTCGCCTTGGATTTTCCTGTGAATTTCTAGCTTCTACAAGAGTCTGACCAAGCTGATATTGTGACGTCACTGGCAAAATTTGACTTCTCAGGTGATCGTCATCACATATCATATTTTGTTCTCTACCAATTCCGTTATTTTGCGGATTGATCTCAAAACGATTAAATCGTGTTTGGGTTGCTGTAGGAGCTGACGGAGCAACTAACGTGTCCAAATTAAAAGCACTGTAGGCAACTTGGGGTTGGCCTGATCCCAAAATTGTCACTGACCTTCCAGGTTCCTGAGATACCTGATTCTCCATCGTCAACGAAACAGAAACCGGAACAGGATTGGGCAGGATCGGAACTCCCAGTGAAGGAACATCGGCAGGAAAGTGAGTGGATGAAACTGGAACCTGAAGATGTTCCATCTTCTTCAAAAATTCCTCCCGCTCACGCCTCTCCTGAACTCGTTCCTTCTCTCTCTCAGCTCGCTCTCGTTCCCGCTCCTGACGTTGCTGATCTTGAAAAAGTTGCATCATCTGCACCATCATCGTCATTTGATCTGACGATGTCGAAGTATTTTGCCCATCAGTCGTCATTGGAGGTTGTTGTTCCAGGATCGGGGGTGACCGTCCCGGTGATTGAATTTGAGGAGACTCTTCAACATTCGGTTGATGAGCTCGAGCTCTCTTCTGAGGAGTGGAGGTCGATTCTTCCTCACCGCCTCCAAACGACTGATCATGAGTACGTCTCGTTGTACGAGGCATCTTTTCTTCAAAAGATTTTCTCTACTTCCTCTCGTGAAGTATCACTCAAAAGTTTCTCTGTTTCTCTTCGCTGTATTTTTCAATAGTCTTGGCTCCGGAATCGTCTTCCTCCTCACTCACAATTCACTTCGTTATTGAGATGTCCTACCGACTGCGCCAATGTTACAAAGGGCTAAAACCTCTGCTTATCAATCCAAAAGGTCTCTCAATAACTACTCAATAACTGTGAGACAAGAAGTACCAAACTCTTCACAAATATGTTCAAACAAGCTTCAAGTTTATTCAAACGTGTGTGCTCATTCAAGTCTGAGACAAGACTACTTTTTACAATAATAATTCTTATGCTCTTCTCTTAATAACAAATTATCAGCTGTTCTCCCAGCCCACTAAAAACTCCGGCTGTCAAAGTGACAGCAAACATCTGATCGTTAAAATCTAACGGGAGTCCCCGTAACAGTATATATAAGCAAATGAATATTTTGTTATTGTTAACAAAATTTGGTTAGCTCAAGAAAATTCAAGTTGGACCAAATACAGCTGAATAGGATTTATTAACAGTTAACGAATTATATTTGCCTCAAAGTGAATTTAGTAATAATAACAAAATATTCATTTGCTTATATACAAATACAGCTTCGTTAACTATAAATGAATCCTTCTCTCTGTGTAGTAGTACTGCCTGATCAGGCCCATGTGGAACCTTGCGTTACACAGGCATGCCTGACTTAATTTCTAGTCGGGAACACCTATACTCACAACATCATACAACACACATCCTCAGACGATTCTTCCAATCCTATATCATCCTATCTCAATTGACTAGTCCTCAGATAGATTGCTACTAGTAGAAACCCCCTGGACTTCGGAAAAGGGACTAAAGGAACGTAGTATATCGATTCTGAGTCCTCTCGAGTAGAACAGGTAGAGAAATCCATCCTCGCAATAAGAAATTATTGCATTGCACGAATTTCCTCAGCTTAGGTGGCTTATTCGATTTAGTTTGTCCTTATAGAAGCCCTGATGAGTCTCATACTCATATAAAAAGATAGTTTCATAAGCGTGAGTGTTATTAAACCGAGATACGAAAAATCCAGAACTGTTTGAATCTTAAACTTTAGGATATCAGTGATAGCATCAATAATCGCAACAATATCTGCTTAATCGGAGTAAACGATGGTGATAGTGACCATGACGGATTACAGTGAGGATTAACAGTTTTGGTCTTCATTACTTTGCTTGAAATGAGTCCTTTATCGATCGTTCCTTTTAAATATCTTATCATTATTTTAACTTCTCGCCAATGTCCTTGAGTCTACTTATCATTGAATTGGCTCAGATAATTAGTAGCGTAAGCAATATCTGGTCTTGTCCAAACTGACAGGTATACATAACATATATTATATATAACGATGACCCAATCGCTTATTGGTATGGTACGTTTACCCTTGACAAGTTTGTCGTCTCTGTATCTAGCATTTTGTTACTACTATTTACAGGACTAGATACTGGTTTCGAATCTTTCATGCCAAACTTTTCCAATATTTCCTCAATATATTGTCTTTGGTCTAGTTTTACTTCTTTCTTTTTATCATCCCTCTGTATTCTAATGCCTAAGCAATGAACAGCTTCTCCTAAGTCTTTGACTTAAAACTTAGCTTTTAACTATGCTTCCAAAGATTCAATTTAACTTAAATCGTTGGAAAAAATCAAGAAATCGTCTACATACAATGCTACAATTACGATTGTATTCTTTTTTTTTAAATAGACACACGTTTTGTAGTTTGATTGACTGTTATATACTTTTTCGTTCCAAGCTCTAGAAGCTTGTTTCAAACCGTAAACTGCCCTTTTAAGTAGACAAACTTTGTTCTCATCTTGTATAAAGCCATCAGGTTGAAACATATAAATTTCATTTTTAAGATCTCCATTCAACGAATCAGTTGTTACGTCCAAATTATGTACTATCAAGTCTTTTTCCACAGCTAGAGCAAAAAGTAATCTCATGCTTGAATGTCTAACAACGGGAGCAAAAGTCTGGTCAAAGTCTACACCATTGCGTTGTGAACAACCCTTTGCAACTAATCTGGCTTTATAACGTAAAGTATTTCCGTCTGCATGCTTTTTTATCTTGAAAACCCACTTGCATTTAACAATGTTTTTACCCACAGCAGTCTCGACTAATTCCCATGCATCGTTCTCCTGGAAAGATCTAAGTTCTTCTTGCACGGCTCACTTCCATCGCTCGCTGTCTTTTCCATTGAGAGCTTCGTCAACAGATTTAGGTTCGACAGGTTCATCCATTGCCAAGTAAAGCTCGAAGTCGTCGAACTTCTTTGGACATCTCTCCCTCAATGGATACCTCCGATCCTCTTCTGCTCGTGGTTCTTCTCGAGCATCTTGATTGTCCTGGACATTAAGACTGTCGTTTTCACTCTCTAAATCTTCTTCTTGATTTTCGATGCCGGAACCAACTTCTTGGTAGTCGGCATCAGAATCATCAGGAGTAGTTCATCGATATCAGAATCAACCTGAATCTCGTGTTCTTTGACATCAGAATTATCATGAATCTCTTGTGGCGCTGCGAAATCCTCTTCTTCGTTGTTGTCAAGGATTTGTACTGGCCATACATCATATTCGTCTATCTCAGTTCTTGACTCTACGTCTTCAATTTTGTTCAGATCAAGTTTTGTCTCGTCGAATTCCACATCTCGAGCTTTGGGTATTTTCATTGGTTTCTTTGGATCAAATAATCTATAACCTTTGGTTTCAGAACAATAGCCAACAAAGATTAGTTTCTTCGTTTTTGAATCAAATTTATCTCTCTCCTCTTTTGGTTGCGATGCATGTATGCATCGCAACCAAAAAACTTTTAGGTCGTCCAAGACTCCAAGTCCACCTTTTCACCCGCCCATACTTCTTCAGGCGTAGCTTCTCCAACAGATTTGTGTGGCGATCTATTCATCAGGTATACTGCCGTGTTTGCTGCTTCC
>JAFFZH010014657.1:0-21048 GCA_018420115.1 Euura saliciscinereae
TTTTGCTTTTGTAAACTAGAATTATCATTCGTCAATTATACCTACGTGCATTATGATAATTAACGACTCCGTTAAGGATACCCTTGAGTATCGGTAGCTCGTCTCCCATTACGATATATTTATTTATATTGCAATATACACAATTTTCAATGGAAAAAAATGTATTTTATATAGAAACAATTTCAATAACTTTTTTTTTTTTTCAATTTTCGTTATGTATATGCACTGTTTAATTTTTTCTTTTTTTTTCTTTTTAACCACTGTCTGTATTATAAAACACTTTCAAATTTGTCAAGTTTGATTTTTATCATACATGATAAATAATCGGTATATAATTCAATATATATAATATATATATTATATTTATGTCTCGTTTTAATCAATTTTTAAATATGTCTCCTCGGCTGACTGACTTATTTTTTTCTTTTTGTTTAGTTTAGTTTAATAAATCCCACAAAGAAATCGCAAGTCACTCCGAATTTTTATTATTATTAATAAAAAAAATATATATATATATATTTTATTCATATATATAAAAGATTTAAAATTGAAGAAAAATAATAATAAAATAATATATTAAATATATATATTATAATAATTATATTATTTGGCGAGAACTTTGACAATAACTTGACGAATACACGTTCATACGCGAGACAGCATCATCGCCGACTGCGTGACTCTGGTCTGTGAACGTTCAACAGCCCCCCACTTATTCAACCATGAATATACCCCCACCTTATCAAATACCCAGTCCGTGGCCTTTGCTAAAGCCTTTGGCCTTGAACTTCGTTTCAACCAGAGCCGCGCAGCGGCGGTCCGATCCACCACCACCCCCGATATCTATATATCTATATATCTCTATCTACGTCGACAAAAAAAAACCAACCCCCCCACCCCACCCCGCGATTGTTACCCTACCGTCTAACGCGCAGACGCGGGAATCGAACAAAAAAAAAAAACGATATATATATATATAAAAAAAGACATACTACATGTTCATATACATATAAAAAATTTGTGTGTACAAAGAAAAAAGATAATATTAAAAATCTAGGGAAATGAACAATAATTAAATCGCGTAGCTGTAGTAGAGACTTAAAGTTTCGCGATTTTACCGCAGAGTCGCGGGGGTGGCGCCACCGGTCGGTGAATCCATGCCAGCGTCGGTGGTGGGGAGTAACAGGCGAGTGTTGCGCGACGCGCAGCATAAAGTCGGAGTGATAAAAACCGCCGAGTTTTTAGAGAGAGGAGGAGGAGGAGGAGGGAGATGGTGGAGAGTGAAGAAGAAGGTGGTGGTAGTGGTAGTGGCGGTGGTCGCGTAGCGGCATGTTCGTAGCGGTACTCTTTCAATACGGGGAACTAAAGCGAGCAACGTAGAACGTTGACCCCGCGGTAAAGACTACGAACGGCTTCACCTACTGCGCGTCGCTCGCGACAAAAATTGCGACTCCCATTCTTCCCCCCCCCCCCCCCCCTCGCTGTTACTTATATCGTCATAATTTCACGAAATTGAACAATCTTTCCTATTTTATTATTATTTTTTTCTACAGAGAATTGAAATTCAAGTTTTGCAAGAAAATCACTGTTACTATTTCAGTATATAGATATGATCCACTTTCGAATCTCTACGCCTCGCGGGGTCGCAGACCTCGTTTGACCTCGACTTGTGTGTAAAATAGTAATCATCGATTTTTTTTATTTTTTTTTCAAATTATAAATATATATATAATATAAAAATGAAATTTGTGCTCACCGTCTCGACTCATTCCAACAGCGATGCACTTCTTCAGACGACAGTATTGGCATCGGTTTCTGTTTATACGAAGTATGCTGCACTGTTGATTCTTCGTACATGGCCTGTACTGTATCTTCTGTTGTATACTCCGTCTGAAGAATCCCTGCGAATCACCAAAACCCTCGTCAGTCTGACAACCTTCGCTATCCGATGACGAATTACAACAGGACACGGAAGATCTCGACGATATTTTAACATCCCCCGGTTTACATTCGCACATGCACTCCATTATACTGTCTTTATAATCAATTGATTTCTATCTTTCTCTGTCTCTCTTCTACTATGTTAGATAAGATTATTTATTTCTCTCTCTCTCTTTTTGATCAAACTATAATCAACATGTTTGTTCAATATAAGGTGTCGAATGTTCGAGAAACGACCGTTTGTATCGAGCCTCGACTGCGAACTGGCGAAGAGTTCTCTCTCTCTAGAACGTAGAGGCATAGACGGCTTTGCCCGGCTCGGCGCATTGCCCGCGAGTACCCCCAGGGTGGGGAAACAAGTGGGGGCCCTCTGACCCAATTCCGGTGCGTTAACCCGCGGTTCACACAGCGAAAGTGAGAGTTTCCACAGTCAGTAAGTAAGTAAGTAAGTCCGTCTCCCTCTCTCTCTCGTTCTTTCTCTAGACCCCGCGAGAACCCGCTCTTCCCCCGCTGATTCTAACGGATTTGCCCGAGCCTCCGAGAACAACAAAGTACCTATTGAAATTCATCGGTACTAGATACGACCGGTTCTCTCTCTCCGTAAGGCGAACACGCGACTCGGCCTATATTTACGCCCTCGCTGGTTTTAGTCCCCCCACCTCGGATCATTCCAGGCTCGACTATCGGTCAACGAACTCTAGCGTTACGCAAGACGACCCGACCCGTTCGGTATAGGTGGGTCCATTAATATCGACGCATTTCGCATGCGCGCTGTTCTACACACCTAGGAGACTGTGACGCGCGCGCACTGCCGTCTAATTCCCTGAGGGCGAGAGAGAGAGAGAGATGGAGGTAGACTCTGATACTGTGACGTCAATTCGCCTACCTCAACGTCCCGTTTGCGGGTCGGACCAACCCCAGTCGGTAAATGACCGAATATAATTGAATAAACATATAAACAGAGGTTCTTTAGTCATTTCTTTCGTAATTACGAATCAGAAAGTGTTTTCTTTATTTTTCCAGCGGTACTTTATAAATTCTGAATTATGTATTTTAAAGATATCGTAATCTATCCAATTTCTCATATTTTTCGAGCTAGACGATGATATTCCACTGTGGGTTGAACGACCGGAGCCCGTAGCGCGACTTAGTCGGTTGGGTTAGGTCGACGGGAGAGGGAGAGGGAGAGGGAGAGGGAGTAACGGTGACCAGAGTAAGGCACGCGGGGGCATTAACCGACCGATAGGTACGTCGCATAGCAGTGTGCGGAACACTCTCGACGATTTAGAACCAACAGATCTCGACCCGATTTACGAATTTAGATTATTTCGGGTCACCGAAACTATCCGTTAAGGATCTTGTCCTAATTATAAAACCGCTGCTACGTTCATTTAGAAGACAAAAAAAAAATATATCCCAAGCCAGAGTTACTGACCTAACGCAAAACCAGTCTGTTGAATAATATTCATGATATAGTCGCTGTATCGCATAGTACACGAGAGTGTAGACAGCTCATGGTGAGCCGGAGGCTCCGCGTCCCTCGACGGTTCGTCGAGGAATGCGCGCGCCTCGCTCTGCCAGTGCCACCTGGCTACCTTCGCCGTTCGCTTAGCGAGTCTCGATGGTGGGGGTAAGGCGAGTGGTTTGTGGTGGGGGGAGTATATATACTATATTCCCTCTGCCACTTCCTAAACCGATTGGGGCGGACAGTGGCCCTGGTTTACAGCGAGGAATGGAGGCGTGCGTATGTGTGTGTGTGTATGTGTGTGTCGGGGCCGTTGACACTTTGGCCTTCAACTTTTGCACTCGCAGATATTAAACGCGCACACACACATACACATGATCTGAATAAATTTGAAGAACGCAAAAAAAAAAAAAAAAAAAAAAACACCCAAGATGAGAAACATATTTTGATCAAGTGTCTCGATATTTACAAGTTCTTGTGTTTCATCGCCAAGGCTGTGTTATAAATATACGCTTCTTTTTTTTTTTTTGGTTTGTTCTATTATATCGAATTTTAATTTTAATTTTTTTTTTTCTTGCAATCCTACAACGACAAAGTTACGTAAATTTTTATACAAGTCGATGAGATGTAACGTTTTTTTTTTCCTTTAAACTTTTAATTCTATTCAAGGTTAGAGAGACGCTTATGGCTCGAAGAATTTACTTCCGCGTTTACGAAGGACAGAAAATTTAGTATCAGTGTTAACCACACGTAGCCTCGATAATATATCTCTCTAGATCGGTCAAGTAACTCTGTTCAACGTCTCAGTTTACTAGCCTTGAGATTTTTATAACAAAAAATGAATAAATAAAAATAGAGTCTAAATCTTCCGCAGTCCTTTTGTGATTTTTCTCATATACATATATTCGTAAAGAATTATAACGTCATGATTATATTCTCACCTTGCATCCTTCGCAGGAATGAACACCGTAATGAAATCCTGATGCTTTGTCACCGCAAACGCGACATAGAACCGTCGTACCGTCAAATTCTGTAATCATAAAAAATGACAAATCAGTGTTTAACAATGGGAATAATAATAATAATAATAATGAAATGAAATAACGAGTATCATTATTGTTGGAGAAAGGCCGTATCGCGCCTGCGCGACTCTATCAAACCGCGCAAACACTGAACACACCACTTTCATCGCTTTCGAGTGTTGTGTTACAGCACAGCACAGCACTCGCTGCTTTCACTCGATAATAAAAAGAAACATAAGCCTGTACCTATGTTCAATTCGGGTTCTTGGCGAGCCGATGACACGGTAGAATCCATAGTCGGCATGTGGACGACAGGTGATACGTGATGATAACCGTTTGTATTAGAGCTACTACTGTCCGCCGACAGTATCATGATCGATATTTTATTATCACAAAATCACTAATATAATTATAAAAAATTCAATTCGATCTATAAAAAAATCATCACAATTTGAAACATTATTTATACCACTGGTTTACCACTTTTTAAAGTTTTTTTTATCATACATCGAGGCACCTCACTATTATTATTTAGAAAACTCTATTCAACCGATTTTCTACCGTCTTTCTATCAAGACTCTCAGAGTAGACAGAGAGTGAAAGTAAGTGCGAGCTGGAGGGCGGTTCGACTTCGTCTGAGGCTAGTTTGGCTCGGACGGTTGTTGGTTACCTGGCCAGACCGGGGCCCGCAGCCCTTACTCTGTCTCAACCAGTAGTGGGGAGGGGGGGATTTCAGTTCCGAGATACTCCCTCGTTATTTCGCCTATGCCGCCATCCACACACACACGGAACGGGCGTAACGTCGAGAGAGAGAGAGAGACGGGGGCCTTACGACCGGTGGTGGTGGTGGTGGTCGGGTCGGGTTCACAGCGTGTATATTTTCAATGTTGCGAGGTCACTGACAACCGGGCACAATGCCGATCCCACCCGTAACCAATGAGAACGCTCTTCGTTTTACCGCAAACGATTCCGATTGGACGCTCAGAGAGAGAGAATAGTAGTACGAGAAGAGGAATAAAGACAGAAGCTCCCCCCCCTTCCCCTACCTCTAGTATAGTCTCTATACTCTCGATACGAACGACGTCGCTCCTTCCTCCGTGCGAAGGAAGTTCATCGGCCGAAACCTTGACTGAATTACCCCGCAGCATCGGCCAAGGCCATGTCTCTCCTCTCTTCTCTCTTCTCTCTCTCTCTTTGTCGCTCCGTACCGCTCGCTCGTTGCTGATGCGCCCCTCCACTGGTAGACTGTCTCCTTCTCTCTCTGTGTGTCTCTGTGTATAGCTAGAGCGAGTCGATTATCTCTGTCTCTCCACAGGCAGAACAGTCTATCTAACGCGTTAGAGAACTGCAGCGTCTTCTTCTTCGATTTACTTTCTTTATTCGTATATGTATATATTTTTTTCCTGTCTTCTTTATTTAAACTTCTTACTCAATCATTTTCGTGAGTCCCTTTCACTACGTGAGTGGTGCGGAGTGTACCTCGGACTCGAATCGCAAAACGTCAGGCGCGTGGAGTGTTGAACCGATAATTCGTATTTTTTTCGTAATTCGTAGGAAAAAAAAAACGATTCTTTTGTACTCTGATATATTATGTGTGGACCGGAAGTTTGGTTCTCTTAGGGATCATTTTTTTTTTCCTCAATTTGGACAAAAAAAAAAAAAAAAGAAAAAGGAAACGATTTTTTCTACCTGAATTTCTGTTTATATTTATATTGTCGTGGAAAATAGCTAGAGAAAGAAAGACTCTCCCAAACCCTTCCAGGTCAACCCTTTTCCGGTCTGCCAATAAATTTTTATTTACCTTATACCATAGGTCCTTTGGCTCAGCTCTAAACCAGGCATCAATAAAGGACGTGCTCTTATATAGTCATAAAGGAGTCGATCGCGATCACCAGCTGATCATGTACATACATATTTTAAACTTTCTCTCGGTGCTTGCGGAAGGGGAAAGATAATATATCCTCTATATATATGTATATTTTATCTCCTTCCTCATTTCTTCACCTTAAGAAAACTACCAGATAAATTTCAAGGGCTCGCGTCAGCGTCCTTCGGTATACAGAGGAGACTGGAGACCTCGTAACGCGGAGTCAACTCGAAACCCAAAGACCCATTATTAACGGACATAATTTATCTAAATGATTTTATTGCCGTATAATAAATATAAATATCTACCTGGCTATATAATGTACATTTCTATTTTATGATCTATATGTAAAGAAAAAAATTTTTACCCTGCCCATTAACACCGGTAAAAATTCTCTAACAATAAATAGAATATATATAAGAACGTTTTTAATTGATTTCTTTTTTTTTTCACCCAAATCGTGTGATTAATTCGTTCAAATCAATAAATTTTTTTTTTTTCTTCAATTTTACTAGCTATAATATATTATCGAAAAGTATCTATAGATAGCACGAGGTTAGTCGTTGGTATCGAACACGCGGGTTGGAGGGGGGAATACGGATAAGTTTCCTTGAGATCGGGCAAAGACCTACGAGGTCGAATTTTATATGTAACAGATATAAACGAGGTTTTTTTTTCTGTCAGCTACATGTATATATATACACATATATACGTCGCGTACGTAGCTATTATACAAGGTGGGTGTCGCTTATGGATTCGCACCAACCTTCCTTATCTGACTTGCGCTAAAATTTTCTTCTTTTTTTCTTTTACGTTTGAAGCGTTTTTCAGGGACATTTGATGTGTATATTTATTCATTTTGAATTTGTCTAGTGTATTTTTTTTTATTTACGCAATTCAACGTCATAACCGTATGTACAACAATATGAAGTATACAATATCGTGTATATATACTTTTGATTATATAAAAACGGTTATTCTTCACGGTCATATATATATATTGATAAGAATTGATATTATAGTATGTATTTCTGTAATCAAACAGATCTTTTTAGGTACATATATAAACCGAATTCTATCAATCATTAATAATAAAGTACATGTATAGTATACGTATACATATAGGCCGCAGAATTATTAAATCTGCAAATATTGTATAACCGCAAGGTTATATTCAAAGAATCATAAAGAAAAAAAATGTCATAGATTGATTAGAGACGGATTAATTAATATAAAATTAAACTTTTTCAATATTTCAATATTCATATAACAGTTTTGAAAATTAAAAATCATTCGGAAATTTCATAGCCAAGATTCATAATAAATTTTATGTATACAGAATGTTTTGAAAATTCGGCTCAATACTCATGTGATATAAAAATTCATCATCATTTCATTAAAAAAATGGGTTTCCAATGCTACAATAATTGCCTAATTATTGGATCATAAAATATTGCGGAAGGAACCAAAAAAATGATAATTTGAAGCTTTTGATCGGATGGACTGTTGATAATTGACCGAAACACCTCAGTCACTGAAAACTAAAAAAGAATCACGGTATGTTTCGAATATCCAAAACAGTTTCATAAATTTACTAGAACCGTATCGGTATTGAGATAAAGTGATTGAAAACTCGGTATGTTTTTTCAATATTAAGACACAAATATGAAATTTCAGGATCTTTTATATCAATTTCATTTCAATCACCAGGATTTGTAAATTTCGTTCCTTTTCGCAGATATTTTTATCACATATTCAGTATTTGACATTATATTGGTATTTTACAAGAAAAAAAATGAAATACTTCATTTTTTTCTTTTTTTTTCTGAGAGAAAATTATTGATATATCATCGAATGACAAAATATTCTTTTTTTATTTTCTTCTTCTTCTTCTTCTTCTTCTTTGCAGGATATTGAACCTAATCTAGTTTTGATATTCCACGAAATTTATGTCGCATCATTGAAATCTCTGAGAAATATATTCCATGCGAGGCTATATGATGAGTAGAATCCGACGATTCTATTGAAATTCTTTGCGTCAACCGGTGAACGAACTCCGTAATGGATAGACGAGGACACCTGAAGATATTCGAAGAAGACAACAAAAAAAAAAAAAAAAAATGGCAGTATATAGATATGATAAGCATAATGAAATATTAATACATGAAAGAATTTATCCTTCGTTTTTTATAATTCAAGAATTTTATTTTCAAGGATTCAAAATTTACACAAATTTTGTCAAATATTCGACAATCACATCGACTCCCCGCATATAATAATATATCGAGTCGACACGTATTACGCCGCTTTGTATAAGCGGTTAACTGTAATCTATTCGTCGACGAACTGGAGAACAAGAGTTTCAGAAAAAACAAGAAGAACGAAGAAGAAGAAAAAAATTGAAAATATAAAAGAAGCGCAGCTATATTCGAACGTGGAAAACAAACAAAAGTAACAAATGACGTGTGAAAAAAAAAAAAAAAAAAAAAATTAAAATTCATACCAATACCGAAGATATTTATTTATTTTTTCTATCCATGTAATGATACAAGCGTTACATAAAAATCTCAGGGTCAACGACCTTGCAAAAAAGAAACAAAAAATGTGGAAGAAAAATCGATTTATCGATATATTAAATATTATAGTTAATTAAAGTATTAATCATTGTTTGTTTCCCCAACTATTTATTTTATTTATTTTCTCTTCTTTGTTTCAAACGAATCTTCGAATCGGTAAGAACGATAAAAAAAAAAGAGACAGAGACAGAGATGGGAGGAGAAGAGAATCGCGAAGCGAGTGAATCCTCGAGTCCTTGGCACTGGTCGACCGGTCGGCGACCCTCGCGCTTATACGACAGCGACTGCGCGGCACTATACAAGTCATCGTTTTACCGAACACACATAACTTCCTGGTGACCATTGGCGAGTAGGTAACCGGAGTATCAACCTCCATAGCTTATCTGACCCCCCCTCGCAAAGTGAGGCGTAAATTCGACGGTTCAGCGGTTTACTTGCGATTTTATATGATTACCGATCAAAACCGACCGAGGTTATATTATTATATATTAGAGCCTGGAATCAGTTGTGATCTACACCTTGGTTCGAAATCAGTTCAAATCAGACAATCTTGAAAAAAATTAAGGATGTATTGGGCATACAATCTCAACCAAAAGTGATTCTCGTTGACAATATTAGGTACTTCGGGATAAGATAAAAATCGGAAAATAATTAACCACAATCAAGAAGATCAAAGTATTAACTTTGAATAATAATAATGATCAAAAGTAATCAATAAATTGTTTAAACAAAACATTGTTGAACAAATTTTGTGGTAACGTTATTTTTTTTCATCTCAAATGAATGCCCTAATTATTCTCAATACACATGAATTTTTTAAGAATTCAGTTTTCGAAAATTTCCAAACTTGGAAAAATGGACAAAAAATTCTGAATTTTGGATATGTTTTTGTGAAAACGTTAAACGTACCCAAAAGTTTGAGTATATAGAAAAAAAATAATATACATATAATCACTTTCACATCATCAGACAAAATAATTGTATATAGAATCTATTGAAAAAAAAAAAAATAAATAAATTGAACTCCGTACATATAAAAGAAAATTTCGCGGTGCGGGTGGCGAATTCGCAATTCTCCTACTATGAATATATTATACAACGTTATTATACCTATGATATGTACCTATGTATACACATAACGGTGCGTGAGAGAAGTCACGTGCTGTGATGTGTCAGTGCGTCGTGTCACTGAACCCTCCGCAAACGACGTCATGCAGACAAAAAAAAAATGAAAAATGACCAATTTTCCGGAATTCAATTTCGTTTTGTACAATTTGAAAATGATTTGGAATTCCGAATTCTGGGAATCTGACCTCAGATCCGTGATCGGGAGCCCGAAATACCTTGAAATATTGATTTTCATCCTAATCATAGTTGATATGTTGAATAATTTCGATTTTGTTCATAGATTCTGTTATAAATAATTAGAAAACTATAATATAGTCGATCGATGGAATAGAAAACCTGATCGATCTAAAGAAAAATAAAAATCGTACATAAACTATAAAAAGTATGAAAAAAAAAAAATTAAATCGTATCGCGAATTTGTGCCAGATTCACGATATCGTCAGTGGGCCGATAATCTGGCGCGATGATACATTGAGTTTTCAATTTCAATTTCAATTTCATTACGAAGCTTCTCTTCTCTTCTCTTTCTCTCTCGAGTGAAGCGCGCCACATACCAACAGTGAGGGAAATGAAAACTGCAATGCGGTGCAAAATGTCGGCGCACATTCGCGTATCTCCGGCGTGTCGATGGTGTGCGAGAGGCTATACATACACAGACGTGTTTTTGTTATATAGGTGGAAAGATGAGTGCAAGGAGGTCGATCTCGAGCGCGTTCACCTCCTTTCCTCCTTTCCTCCTTGCCTTTTCCCCTGGTGGCCTCCTCCAGATTTTATACATCCTACAGTATCTGCTACTGCTGCTGTGCGCGAAGTACAGTTGGATTCCCTAACGTCGTACACTGTTCAAAATATCTTCAAATTTACAAATCCTGGTGATTTGGATGAAATTGATATAAAACATGTTGAAATTTCATATTTGCTTGGTCAATAAATTCCAAAATCTGGTCAGTTTTGAGTCTAAAAAAACCTCGACGATTGAGACCAAAATCGTTAAAATCGTTGAATTCGTTCTTCTCGAGATATCCTCGCACAAAGAAACGACCAGACAGTGTCTGAGGTGATTCCGAAGTCCTGAGAACGTTTACTTCGAAAAAACGACTCATAATCACAGAAGCTACGTCTATACTCTAATAATCGAGCATCTCGTCGGTCAATCAGCTCCAACGAACTTTGGGATCCACCGTTCCATCGAGAATCTGAAATTTCTTATACAGACAGGAATGAAATTTACAAAACCTGGTGATTTATATGAAATGGATATAAAAGATCCTGAAATTTCATATTTGTGTCTTAATATTGAAAAAACATACCGAGTTTTCAATCACTTTATCTCAATACCGATACGGTTCTAGTAAATTTATGAAACTGTTTTGGATATTCGAAACATACCGTGATTCTTTTTTAGTTTTCAGTGACTGAGGTGTTTCGGTCAATTATCAACAGTCCATCCGATCAAAAGCTTCAAATTATCATTTTTTTTTGGTTCCTTCCGCAATATTTTATGATCCGATAATCAGGCAATTATTGTATCATTGGAAACCAATTTTTTTAATGAAATGATACATTTTTAACAGAAATTTCTAAAAGTGTAGAACGTATATATCGAGGGATACGTGAAGAGTAACAATTACAGTCCGATTCCTCGATCCCTGCGGTAGGATTTAGGGGATTACGAAACAATAACGAATTGAAATAATTCCTCGAAGGTCCTCGAAAATATTCGATTCGGTCGACTGACTCGACGATGAGGATAAGAAGACCGTGAAATTTCAGCTCAAAATCAACAATACAGGTGTCGTTAGACTGCGGTGACCCCAGAGTTTTCAAAAAGGCTTTTCAATGATTTACCACCAAATTCTAAATTCTATCCACCTCGTATTATAAACTTGTCGAAAAATCCTCGCGTTCAATAAATTCATCATCGTCATCTCAATTTTCTACAAATTTAACCGCGAGATTTACGGGACTGTGGGAGTGCATCGCCTCGGTTGCAACGAGTGTACCGACCCCTTTCAAGCTCAACGACAGCGTAGGTACCGCGAAAGGACGTTGAACCGTCTCTCGCGATCAGGTACCGAGGAACAAAGTCAGAATCTCGGATTCTCTGATGTGCCTACTTTTATTACGCGAAGCTAGTTTCATTTTCGATAGAAATTCGATGTTGAACGTGAAAATCAAGGCGGGGCCCTCCCAGAATCGGGCTGCTTTTCCCCCGATTGAGAAATAACCGATCGTTTTTAATCCTCTGAGTCAAGGGTTGAAGAATTTTAATCCTATTAGCAAATTTCTATATAAATATCCTGACAGTCGGTTAGTCAGTCAGATTGTGAATATAATAATGAGGAAACGTTTAGGGTGATTCTATTGAGGATATCTCTGGGTACTCGAGGGGTCGTACCTAGCGGGGCCTAAGCCTAAGCCACCCTTGGACAGGTAATAGAAAAATAGGTGTGTCGTTAGGATACCGGGAATCTGATTGTACACCGGTATTGCGCACTTAGCGACTATTGTTGGTAATTGGATTAACCTGAGAGAGTGTCAACCGGGCGAGATTATAATATTCTTGGGATCGGGTTCGAGATATTCCAGACTGACACAATAAATATATATTGATCGGTAGATACAATAATTATTCCAGAATCGGAATATATAGAGAAACAGGTCATTTATTTTATTCTTTTTCACAAGTTGCATCAACGCCCAGCCCAAACCCGTTGACCCAGAAACTTGAAATTTGGGCAACATGTTCCCTTCCCCTCGTAAACACCCAATGAGAAGCGATTTTTCGAAATTCGCCCCGCAAGGAGAATAAAAGGGGTAAAACATGTTTTCGCGGAGTCATCGATATCTCCTCGGCCCTATGAGATATTCACTTCGTTTTGGCTTCAAATTATTGCTCATTCAAATACCTAGAAAGTAGTTTAAGCGTTTTTTCAAATTCGACTCCTAAGGGAGTGAAAAGGTGTGAAATCAATTTTTGTGGTATTCATTTTTTTCCTGATTTCTCCAGATATTTTGGGACGATAATATATTGATTTTTTTTTATTGTTTTTTACAGACAGAAAGTGAATTATTTCACATTGAATCTTTGATTTTTCAATAATTATTTCTATAGTTCAATTTATTAGAAACCAGAATCTTCTTGTTTTACATTTCTTATCGATCTTAAAATGAATTGAAGTCTCTTTGAATGAATTCTAGTTCAAATTATCCGATTCCGAAAAATATATATATAATATATTGTTCAATTTGCTTCCTCAAAACAAGACAAAAATTCAAAATAAATAAATAAAAATTCTATACATATATTAGAAGCAGAGACTCGATAAATAAGGTCCAGATAAAGATTTGAACGATTTTGGTTTCTTTTAATTAATTCATTTCGATTAATCGAATTAATCAACATTTTTTTTTCTGATTCAAAAATTCAATCTATTATTATTCTGTATTTAAAATAGGGGAAACTGTCTAGACCCCTGCTAGGAATCCCAGAGACTCCCTTCCGGAATCTAAAAATTATCGTTAGGAATCTAAATTTTTTTTTTTTAACACGATCCTATTAATATTAGTTTCGAGTCCTATATATATAGAAAAGTAGCAATAAAAATGATTAAATTAAATAGAAAATCGTTTCGGACAGAGAGAAATAGCATCCGCATCGCCTCTTCGTCAAGACGAAGAAGAGAGGTTCCACGGGGTTTACAGGGGGGGTACGCATCTTCGGGGCCGTCCTAACGGTAGGGCGGGTCACTGGACGCTGACTTTGCGGCGTGCAACTCTACTCTTCTCGGTCGACAAGTAGAGGGGAAGAGCGAGAGAGAGAGGAGAGACGAAGAGCAGAAGAGAAGTCCGCGTGCCTCTCGCTCGCGAAGTGAAGTAAAAGGAGAGGATGTAACCCGCGAGCGAGTCGTCGAGCGTTTGAACGCGTTGCACGTTTGTTGTAACCGGCGCGCATTACATTCTCCACTCTGGTGCAATGCCCTACTCTACCTGCCTGCCTGGCTCATATACCGAACTCCTCACGCGAACGCGGATAGAGAGAGCTTGTGATTTTTCAACCACCTTCTTTCCTCAACGACGACGCAAGCGTTGCCCTTATATCGCAATACCGCATAATACCAACCGATCGCGATGCTCGCTCTCCTCTCGACGTGCCTCGGAATCTCCTTCAACTTTTTCTTATTCTTATTCTTATTCTTATTCTTCTTTTTATAATCACGAACAATCTTGCAGTCCTTGAACTCTGATTCTCTCTCGTTCTTCTATATATGTATATATATACTATAATACTGTATATATATATATATATATGTGTGTGTGAATACCCTTCGATTGGAATTCCATAGTCCAAAAATCATTTATATCATATCCAAAGTTCATTACAGATCGAAAAATGGACTTTTGTTTATAAAACAAATCACTTGTCGTAAGGTTACAGACACACGGTTGATCCGATTATGACTTTCGACGTTTCATTTTCTTCGGAAAGCAAACCTTCATCGTTTGACCGAGGGAAATTGTAAAATAATAATTTTGGACCAAGTTATCAGCAAAAGTTATCACAGGATCTTTTTTTTCTCAGTTTATCCCTCGTTCATACGATGAAGAAATTGCTCTCCGTCGATTTTCTTATCACATCATCGTCATAGATAAATTTTATTGAAAATGATTCAGAGGTTTTTCAATAAATTAATATGAACGTTAAAATCTAATTTTTCTTCTCTCTCGCTCTCGCTCTCTATTTCCCGCTGTATAAATAAGAATATAGAAAAGGTCAATGAAATTTGTGGATATTAGAGGATAGTCTATAATATCGATTAATTATTCTTTCTCACTATTCAACTAATTAAAAATAACGTTTTTCTTCCAAATTTCTAAAGATATGTGTCGTTTGGATTATCGGATTCATTAATCCTTATTAATGGGACACATAGAGGAAAAAAAAATCAGAAGAAAATAAATTTAAAAAAATCGCGTCCCACGGTTCATTGACCCCCCCTCCGGGGGAATCAGAGTCAGTCGATTTCTAGACTCAAAATTACAACGCGTTTATACAATCGCAGAAGCCTAATAAATATACACGACTCGCGGTATAAGGACGATGACCCGTCCGTCGAGGCGTGTGTATTTGTTACGTAGGTACTAGCAAGCGTAAGACATGACTGGCTCCCGCGTGGTACTACTAGTTTTTTTTTTTTTTTTTTTTTTTTATTATTCTCTAAATTTCATATACATATGGGGCATTCCACGCCAAATCGATCAGTGTTAAACCCCGACCATCTCAAAATCATTCCATGTTTTTTTTTTTCCCAACATTCTACTCAGTAAAAAACGCGTCCTAAATTTTTTTCAGATTTTTTTGTTATGAATTTTTGAAATTTATTGAGAATGCCCCTTTTTCAAAAATTTGAAAAAATTCTCAAAAATCCAGTGGATGACACGAAACGGCCTCCGTTTAGGAAAACGTGGGCCGAATTTTTTTTCAATTTTTTTTTTCACTCAATTCGGAATTTTTTAATTTCAAAAACTGAAATTAATACAGGATCAAATTGTAAGCGTCAAATAAGGGTCATAAATGGTGAAACCGAACGTTTCCGAGTAAATTGAACCTTATTTGACGCTTGAAATTTGATCCTGTGTTAGACAATTTCAGGTTCAAAAATTAGAAAATTCCGAATTGAGTGAAAAAAAAATAGAAAAAAAATTCGGCTCACGTTTTCCTAAACAGGGGCTCTTTTGTGTCATCCACTGGATTTTTGAGAATTTTTTCAGATTTCTAATAAGGGGTATTCTCAATCAACTTCAAAAATTCATAAAAAATTTACGGTTTGATAAAAAAAATCTGAAAAAAATTAAGGACGCGTTTTTTACTGAGTAGAATGTTAGAAAAAAACATCGAGTTGGCGTGGAATGCCCCATATATATAAAATACCTGTATGTAAAACGTAAAACTGGAAAACGCGGACGCGTACGGTGAGAATCCTACAACCTGAACGATATACACCTATAGCTGGTACACAACGCGTTTGCTTGAACGGTAACCCCCTTTACATCGAGTCTCACTATACGTTAGCCTAGAACCATTAAACTTGTTGTATTACATGGAACACCGCGAGTTATGACCGAGAGTATGGAAGTGTGGCGGCGGTGGTATCATAGTTGGACTATTTCGCGAAGAAATCGGGTCAATTCGGACAAAAATATCTAATTTTCATACACTACGAGGATATTTTTTTAATCAATTTTTATTGCAATTGTTATCAACTTCTTTTTTTTTTTTTGTTTTCTTTTTTTTCAAAATTTATAAATTATTTTTCATCTAACTTTTTTTTTTTTTCCAATAATCTTTCGATACTTTTATAAATAATAAAATAGTACATTTTTTTTTTTCAATTTATACAACTAAACAAAAGTTTATTTGAAAGGGAAAATAAAAATTGACGATTTATTATTGATAACTGAGTAAATTAAGAAGAAGAAGAAAAAAAAAAGTTGATTCAAATTTCGAATCCAATATTTGCGAGATCGATTTTTTTTTTAAATGTCTAAAACGCAAATTTTATATAGACAGAAATTAATTTAGAATAGAAGACTAGCTAAATGAATCGAAAACAACAAGATGACCAAAAAAAAATATAGAATTTTCTAGTATATGTAACATGAGTCACAATTTGAAAAAAAAAAAACAAAAAAAAAAGAAAAGTAAGGAACGAAACTATTCGAGCACATTCTGTGAGGTGTAATACCGTTATACCCTAGGCCTAGGCCTGCAGCAGCAGCAGCAGGAGGAGCATCAGCGCTTCTTCCTGGATAATGGGACACCGCGGCATTTCCTGGGCTCTATAACCACTCTGCCAATTTTCATCATTTTTATCCAACCCCGTGGGAAACGAAATTCCGGAATTCTTCAGTTCAGGGGAATAAAGAACACGATATATACCTACTTTTTCTACTCAATTTTATATATTCCAAATCAAACGCGAAAAATAGACTATTTTCTCACCCTAGGGCGAAAAGTCCCGCTCAAGAAGCAAAAAAAAAGTGTCATTTTGCTATTTAAGAATGTATTGGCCCTACAATCTCAACCGAAAGTGATTCTCGTCGACAATATTAGGTACTTCGAGATAGGATAAAAATCGGAAAAAAATTAACAACAATCAAGACGATCAAAGTATTAACTTTGAATAATAATAATGACCAAAAGTTATCAACAAATTGTTCAAACAAAACATTGTTTAATAAATTTTCTGGTAACAGCATTCTTTTTTCATCTCAAATGAATACCCTAATTTTTCTGAATGCACATGAATTTTTTTAAGAATTTTGTCACTATTTCGAAAATTTCCAAATTTCGAAAAAATGGCAAAAAAATCTGAATTTTGGATATGTTTTTGTGAAAACGGTGTAGATTACGATTCCGAAGTTTCCGTAGCGTGGAACAAATAGTTTCGTAAATACAGCCTTTACAAATTTTCAAAAACGGAAATTTCAAAATAGTGACAAAATTCAGAAAAAATTCACGTGCGTTCAGAAAAATTAGGGCATTTATTTGAGATGAAAAAAAAACTAACGTTACCACACAATTTGTTAAACAATGTTTTGTTTAAACAATTTATCGATAACTTTCGGGCATTATTATTATTCAAAATGAATACTCTCATCGTCTTTATCACGGTCGATTTTTTTCCAATTTTTATCTTATCATAAAGTACTCGATTTGCCGACGTGTATATCAGAAGTGTGTGACGTAACTCGAGACACGTCACGTTTCCTATTATCATACGGTTGTTGTAAACGCGGGGAATTCGTAACTGAAAATGAGTAGCCGATGCGATGCGTGTATATAGGTGTGTATAGGTATATCCGTTGCTCCTGGGTTAGCTGGTATTCGGGTGATATGCCTAAACCTAACTGTACTTTAACACTTCTATACCTATACGCTACTATATATGCTGCTGTACTAAACAACCGACGCCACGCGGTTGCAGTGCTTACAGCGCGAGGTTATGTACCTATAACAACCTGTATTATTATTATATGTATATCCCCGGGTTTTTTAAATACACACACACACACGGATATATATATTTTATTCATATGTGTGTAAAGTCAGAAAACCCAAGGCGCGCATGAATGACATAACGCTATGCCCCATGCATCGCCATCGAGTCAGAGTCAGAGTCACAGAGTCACAGAGTCTCAGTCGGGGTGGAGGGCGTCGACCCTCCCCGCTCAACAAAAAGTTGACGAACTCTCTCGAAAGTTAGAGAATAAAATTACGACAATCGTCAATTTTTTCATTTTATTTTATTTATTTATTTATTCATTTATTTTTTGTCATTTTTTTAGATAGAAAATTAATTAGTGACTTAATATGAAGAAAAGAAAGAGAGAAAAAAAAATGGAGCAAATATCGACGATATTGAGAAACAAAAGAATGATTGTGTGTTTTTTTTTTTTTTTTTTTTTTTCAAAGATCGAAATTTAACGAAATAAAATAATGATAAGACTCTGATATTTTTTATTTTTATTTTTTATTCAATTTTTCAATTGAATTTTCTATATAAAATGACGACATAATTATCAATTTTTTAAATCTAGACAATTAATTTTAGTGACCCAAATGATGTAAAACAAGAAAAATGGAGCAAATATCGACGATAATGAAATATTCAATTTTTTTTTTCTCATAATTATCAATTTTTTTTTCTTTGTCAATTTTTAGATAGAAAATTAATTAGTGACCCAATGAAGAGAAGAAAGAAAAAAAAAATGGAAAAAATATCGACGATATTGAGAAACAAAAGAATTATTTCGTTGTTTCCTGATTTTAGATTGAAATAAAAAATTAAAATGATAAAACTCTGATATCATATTTTTTTTTTTTTTTTTTGCAAGACATTGTCTCTAAATTATATCTTAATTATTGTTGATATTGATTCCTTATCAATGGATCATCGACACAGTCGATGGTCAATATAATTACATTAAATTTTTTTTTCGTATATTTTATTCCGCTTTTTTTTCTGTTCCATTAGCAAATTTCGAAAATTCCATTTCATTTTCTCAATCATCGATATTATATCGACACAACATAATGGCGTTGATTTATTTATTATTTTTCGTTCACATATATATATATATATATATTGATCAAATTTTCAAAATATATATTAATTATCCTTGAATAATGAAAAAAAAAGAAGGAAAAGTAAAAATCATTTACGTGATTGAATATTTTTCTGACCCACATTGTCAATGAGTACGAGAACGTACATCGTATACCGGAAGTAGTTGTCATATAATGAAAGAGTCATCGCGACTTTTGGCTAACGATATATATGCGATAGAAGAAAAAGAAAAAGAAAATAAAATGACAATAATCTGCGTCATATATATAGTCGAATGTGTCGAGAATCGAAACGTAGAAGATTAAGGATAAGAAAGAGATAGCGATAAAGAGAGAGAAAGAGAAGTAGGATTAACGGACAGGGAGAATCGCACGTTCGACAAAGTGCATAGCGAGAGGGGTCATCGCACGAAGTTACCCACAGCAAGTTGGAGAGGCAGGCCCCTGTGTGTGGGTTACCTGGTTAGTGACCGTCGCGTCGTACGCGGGGCACTAGAGTTCAGTGCCATCGCCATCGCCATACCCATACCCATCGTCATCCTCATCCTCATCCTCATCGTCATCGTCATCGTCCGGGTTCCTTATACCTCCGGCTAATCTCACGCCGATTAACGACCCCGCGTCGCGTACGTGGTGGCTTGGAAAATAATACAATACTACGATACTATCTATCTATATATATATATATATTTACATGTGTATACAAAAAAACAAAACAAAAGGACGAAAAAAAAAAAAAAAATTAATCAAAAATTAACTTTTTTAATATCCCGTTATCGGTTGGAAAAAAGAGAGAAAAAAAAAAAAAAGAGTCAAAAATATAAAATTTTTTTTTTTTTTTTTCACTACAGTTTCTTTGGAATTTTTATTAATTTATTATGTAACTGAAATTATCAGTAACTATACTTTTCAAAATTGTATAATAGAATATTGAATTGAATATCGATCAAATTCGAAATCAACTCTATAAGATATAACTATACGATAATATACTAGTATAGTAGTGAAAAAAATGTTGAAAAACAATTATCTTCAAATGATAAACAATATTTATGAATTTTTTTGTTTGTTTTCATACGATTTAGATATGATTTTTATTTGTTTTTTTGATTTGTTCATTCAAGAAATTTTTTTTTTTCTATCCTAATGAAGTCAAAAATCCTAGTTTTAAAGACTAATCATTTTTTAGATGATTCATTCGATCGAATTTTATCTTCATTCATCAACATTTCGTTTTTTTTTTGTTTTTTTTTTTCTAATTTCTAACGAATCATTGAATTAGAAGAAGAAAGAAAGAAAAATATATAGAGAACAAATCTTTTTATTTTTTTTAACGATTTTATATCAAAACTAGATATTTTTTTTTTGTTTTTTGCGTTTCTTAATTTCGATTAATCTGCTTAAACATAGAATTTTGAATTACGTCACTGTATTATCTCTAACAAATTTTTTCTAATCTTCTCAGATCAATAAAAATTTACAGCAAAAAAAAAGAAAAAAAAATTCTAGTTTTTGACATAAAATGGTGGGAAAAAAAAATAAAAAAAATTTTATCATCTGTTAAAGATAACAGATGATTTTTGTTTAATGACGTCACGAAAAAGAAGAAACATGGCGTCACTGTATAAAGTTTCCCGGAGGTGACGATGACGATGACGACGACGACGGTGTCAGTGATTTTTATTTTAATTCGTTTTTTGTTTTTTTTTTTTGTTTTTTGTTTTGTTTGTTCTGGTACTGACCGTCTGGAGGCCGTTGCCCCCTGGTAGATCTGGTAAACAGAGTGCTTATAGGAAGGTTCCGGACTCCGAAGGCCTATAGGCAGAACGGACGCGGACCGCTATTTCATACCGTCGTTTATATAGTATATATGTATATATGAGCCGTAGTTTTAGCAGCTATACGATGATGCCCACAAG
>JAFFZH010014658.1:11295-22791 GCA_018420115.1 Euura saliciscinereae
CATGATTTTTTCCAAATAGTTCTAAAAACTGGTAAAACGCAAAGAAAAGTCGAAATCGACGTCGTTTCGAAAAATTCGATAAAAGAAATCGCAGTTAAAAGCAGAAGGTCGTATCCGCCCAACTTACGACCTTTTGCACTTACATTTTTCGATCTCGCAATTTCAATTGATCTATCCGCTTAGAACGTTTTCAGAGCGATTAGAGTGAAAAAAAAAGTGTACGACTTTATGCCATTATAAACCGCAAAACGTCGTATAATGGCGCTTACGTCCTTATGTCATTAGACACGCGATATACGTTACCACTTTTATGTTCATCGCCTACGTTCAGTTATCGACGCGGTAGGGGTCTCTATGCTCTGTATAAATACGACGGATCGGACGAATTCTATCCAGAAACCTATTTCTAACGAAGTAAGTGGCTACCTTCAACATGAACAAGATCTTCTGTCTTCTTGTCGCCTCATTGGTGTGCGTGGGTGTTGCCAGCGACCGTAAGTTACAAACCAATAGCACATGCTCGAACGTTCTATTTTCCAATATAATGAAACCTCACTTGTACTTATTTCAATCGGGTACGCTAGAAAATACATACATACAAGTGAGAATAACGTAAAAAAAAAAACTAATTGAGAGTCAAGTGGTTCGAAAGCTTCCACGTCAGCGTTGCAATTATTCACACAGATCATCAACCAGGGGAAAAAACCCGTTCTGTAGATAAAGGTAGAAATATTTTTGCATCAAGGAGTAAAATATTCTCGATACAACAAGGATACAATATTCAATCTGAGAATATTTGAATCATTGATTTCAATTCCCACTGGACGTATATCGAAAGCAATCAATTTTTGAAGTGTTGTGTCACGAAATATCGCGTGTCTAATGACATAAGGACATAAGCGCCATTATACGACGTTTTGCTGTTTGTAATAGCATAAATTCGTACAGCTTTTTTTCACGCCAATCGCTGTGAAAACTTTCGAAGCAATTGAAATTACGAGATCGAAAAATGTAAGTGCAAAAGGTCGTAAGTTGGGCCGATACGACCTTCTGCTTTTAACTGCGATTTCTTTTATCGAATTTTTCGAAACGACGTCGATTTCGACTTTTCTTTGCGTTTTACCAGTTTTTAGAACTATTTGGAAAAATCATGAAAAAATTCAAGAAAAACTGCTTTTAACTGCGATTTCTTTTATAGAATTTTTCGAAATGACGTCGATTTCGATTTTTCTTTGCGCTTCACGAGTTTTTATAGCTATTTAAAAAAAAAAATCATAAGAAATAGTAACAACTAAATGGCGCTCACGACCTTCTGCTTTTAACTACCAATATTTTTTATCGAATTTTTTTAAAATGGTCGTTCTTTCAATTTTATCTTTGCGTTTTACGAGTTTTGCAGCTATTTAAAAAAAATCATTAAAATCATGAAAAAAATGGCGCTTATGACGTTTTGCCTTTACGTTGTTTTTTTTTTTCTCAGAAATTGTAATGAAAGAACGACGTATCCGCCCAACTTACGACCTTTTGCACTTACATTTTTCGATCTCGTAATTTCAGTTGATCTATACGTGTTGGCCGTTTTCAGATCGAATGGCGTGAAAAAAAAAAGTATACGAACTTTTCCAACCAAAATCGCGTTTTTGGCGCTTACGACCTTATGCCATTAGACACGCGATATTGAACAGCACACTTAAGGTAGTTGTGCTGCTAAGTGCGTTTTCTATAATATCGGCTGAAATTTTGACCACACTTTCATTTACATGAAATCTAGTTGTACGAATTATTTCAGAATTTTTTACCGTCTGGAACGCGAAATACCGGCACTCAAAGTTCGAACTTTTCACACGCGTTCCCCATGTTACGTATATGGAAACCGCATATCGCTAATTTTAGTGTCAAAACCGTTCTATAGATTGTTACGAAAAACTAGGATATGATGGAAGGATATTTCAGGAATGCTAGTATGAAAATTCCGATTAATTTACCGTTTAGTTTCGCTGGTACAACAATAATAGTCACTCGATCCGCACCAACTTTTAGCGTGGAAAGGGTAGCCGGGTGCGAGTGCGCGCGCGTCGGTATACAGAGCGCGAGAGAGAGCGGTTTGACTACAAACCCAACCAAAAGTTCACGGCACATAGCCTATACCACTCAGTGACTTGAGCACGCACTGCGCGCGCGATTTGTTAGTCCGACTGTCGCGGCACAACTACCTTAACATTTTGTAGCACGTATGTTCTGCAGGTGGTAAGATTCATTGAATGGTTAAAAAAAACTATGCGTACGTCATCACGATATAGATAAAATGTGTTTTTTCAACGTTATGTTCTTTGCTTGGAACCATCTTATTCTCTACATTTTATGCTACACGGAATGTTCAAACCATTTTCAACATGTCAGGTTCCACTCGATTCGTCAAGTGTTGTCATGATATCCTGATTTTTGTTTCAGGCGTCAACCCAACCGAGCGTACCAGAATCAATAGTAAGTTGAAGATACAGAGATTTTCGATAATTACAGATATTCACTTGTTGTTAAAATTTACCTCAAGCGAGTCGAGCACTGCGGAATCACGACTTAATCACAGTCCTCTTTATATAAATTTCAGGTGACCTGGTAAATTTCAATCGCCGAATGTCATCTATTGCGTATGATGTTGGACAAATTTCCGCCAGTAAGTTCAAAACAATGCCACCCAATGAAGATATCCAAGTCATAACTACTAGGACATGCGTCAAATATTGACAAAGTACAATAGTGTCATGATGTACCTATTTTATTTTTAGATAGCGGTTCCCGGCTGACTCCCGCAGACGCTGGTAAGTGATAAGTGGATACACTTACTTGACCAATTTATACGTCTACCAGAACGCTGGAATCATCTTTGTCTCCGTATTCTGGAAAATCATTCCGTTTGATATTCAGGACCTCCCTATTTCTATTTCAGATGAGTTGAAGAATGCCGGAAACTATATCGAACTCGCTGTAACTAATATCCTAGGGAGGAACAGGGGTGAGTTGAAGATGACTTTTACCCTTTAGAAATGTTTTTGTGATCTACTGTTCGCTTCACATATCAGGGTGAAGTCGAGAAATTGGTTTAATTGACCGAGATTTTCTATTTTTATTCTTCATCCTTCATTATTTTTTTAACTTAATATTATTACCATTGGATCATACGTCATAATTGTTGAATTTCCACTCTGTCATGATACGCCTATTTTATTTTCAGTACACAAAGAAGAAATTGCTGCCGGATTCGCGAGTAAGTGACACTCATTCGAAGAATACATCAAGTCTACTTTGATTTTCATCCAGCTGTTATTAGAACTGAGTGAGAGTCGAAGACGACTTGATCATAACCTCTGTATTCCAATTTCAGATTCTGTCAACCTAGTAAGAACCAAACTGATAATCGATTTGCAAACACTTGGAAGGAGAGGCGGACGTGAGTTGAAGACGATTGTGCCCATCTAGAATATCGCGCCTCAATTAGCACTTGAAAATTTTCTAAATTGTTGAGGTATCTTTTAATTTCCAGATCCCGACGATCAGATCCGACGTACTGTGTTCGGATTTCAGCAAATATTCGACTCAATCATCTCCCTAGCCGGTTTGATTTTGGATGATGCTGTCTTTGCCTCGGTCTTTGCCATTAGTAAGTTGGAAACAATCTTACCATTAGAAATATAATTGTCATACTGAGATCTATCGTTTGCTACAAACCAAATTCCAATGAAGCTTTTGTAAATTGATCTATTTTCTTAGCCTCCAGTTAGACAAACGTATTTGATACTCAACATTCGATCCCTGAATTCAATTGTACCACCAGTTTAGTATTGCCAAACTACGATCCTGAATATTTTGACTTTTTGTATCATTTCCAACATCAACTCAAATATGATGATTTCTTAAATTATATTTTCAATGTATTCTGGTAATTACGAGACCGAAGAATGTAAGTGCAAAAGATCATAAGTTTGGCGGATACCTCGTTCTTTCATTACAATTTTTAAGGAAAAATGAAAAAAACAACGTAAAGGCTAAACGTCGTAAGCGCCATTTTTTTAATGATTTTTAATGATTTTTATAAATAGTTGTAAAACTCGTAAAACGCAAAGATAAATTGAAAGAACGACCCTTTCAAAAAATTCGATGAAGAATATTGGTAGTTAAAAGCAGAAGGTCGTAAGCGCCCGACTTACGACTTTTTGCACTCGCATTTTTCGATCTCGTAATTTCAATTGATACGTTTCGAACGTTTTCAGAGCGATTGGCGTGAAAAAAAAAAATTATACGACTTTATGCCATTATAAACAGCAAAAAGACCAATGGCACATGCTCGAACGTTCTATTTTCCAGTACAATGAAACCTCACTTATGCTTATTTCAATCGGTTATGCTGGAAAATACATACATATAAGTGAGAATAACGTAAAAAAAAAAACTAATTGAGCGTCAACTGGTTCGATAGATTCCACGTCAGCATTGCAATTGTTCACACACATCATCAACAGGTGAAAGAAAACCTGTTCTGTAGATAAACCTAGAAATATTTTTCGATCAAGGAGTAAAATATTCTCGATACGACAAGGATACAATATTCAAACTGAGAGTACTTGCATTATTGATTTCAATTCCAACAGCCAAACTGGAAGTCAAGGACGTATATCGAAAACAATCAATTTTTCAAGTATTGTGTCTCGAAATATTCAACAGGATACTTATTTTTTTATGCCTACAGTTTCGTATCACAAAAAGTAAAATTTATAACCGTAAAATGGTACCGAAGTGGAAAATCGACCATTCATCGAACTCATGCATATCAAGAGCAATCAACTTTTGAAGTGTTGTGTCACGAAATATTTAACATCACACTTAACATTTTGTAGCACGTATGATCTGCAAGTGGTAAGATTCATTGAATCGTGAAAAGTAAAAACTATGCGTACTTCATCAGGATATAGATAAAATGTGTTTTTTGAACGTTACACTCTTCGTTTGGAACCATTTTATTCTCTACATTTTATGCCACACGGAATGTTCAAACCATTTTCAACATGTCAGGTTCCACTCGATTCGTCAAGTATTGTCATGATATCCTGATTTTTTTTTTCAGTATTCAACCCAGCCGAGGCTGACAGAATTAAACGTAAGTTAAAGATACAGAGATTTTCCATAATGACAGATATTCACTTGTTGTTCGAATTTAGGTTGCTCGAGCGAGTCGAGCACCGCGGAATGACGACTTAATCACAGTCCTCTTTACTTAAATTTCAGATTACGTGACAAATGTCAAAAGCCGACTCTCAGTACTTGCGCATGATGTTAGACAGATGTCCGCCAGTAAGTTCAAAACAATGTCACCCAATGAAGATATTCAAGTCATAGCTACTAAGACATGCGTCAAATATTGACAAAGTACAATAGTGTCATGATGTTTTAAAGTATTCAACAACTCGCTTATTAATATACTACGTTCAAATTTAAAATCAGAAAATTTAATTGTCATTAGTGAGAACTTAGGATCAAAACCTCATACACACATACACACAAAATCATTAGAAGACAAACAGACACATCGAAACATCGCCACTCTGGCAACAACAGTTACACACACAAAATTTTGTTTTAACACACACACGTTAACTCAAACAGCCTGTTATATTAGAATTAAGGACACCTTTCGTACATGCATTTCAACCGGGCCATACATGTGACACTTACAAATAAATGGAGATTAACACGGATAGAAGAGAACAGAAAATCCGTAAATAGTCTAAATGCGCGCATAGAGAGAACTTGAGGAGTTCGTGGGTCAGTCCCCACTCCTAAAATTTGCAGAATTGTGACTACGCGTATCGGGAAGTAGTCCGAAAACCGAGCCGTCATGGAAATCAGCGCACTATCAGAGTCACTTCGGTCCGGCCTTTGGGTCTCATTGGTGTACGTAATTCATGGGAGCTCTCCATAAATTACGAACTTATATTCATTTTCTGACTTAGAAAAATTTTGAAAAATTACATTTAAGGCGACAGCCTTCCTATTTACGGAAAAAGTTAATTAAATCTCTTAAATTCGAACACAAACACAGTTGCTAACATTTCTTTTTAGTTTGCTATTATCAAACTCAAATTAATTTAACAAAACGAAAAATTTACACACTATTTTCTGTTCTTTTGCTTGCGCATCATCTTCGCTATCAGTATAAATCTGTCTAACTACTAATCATTCACACCTACACAACATTCACTCCTTAATAGATTGCTCCGATCCTGAATTCTCCTGTTAAAAACTGGTTTAGTCCTCAGTGAAGAGTGCGGTTAGTAAGTAACGCCCGGACTTTCGAGAAAGCGAAGCACCAAAGCCGTAATTTTGACACTGAGTCCTCTCGTTATTAGCTCAGGTAGGAAACTCCTTTCCTTGAGGTAATTCGTTACCTCATTGCACAAAAATCACGAGAGTAGGTGTTAATTGACCTAGGTACCTTATTGAAGCCCTGAGAGAGTCTTTCTCAATAAAACTAAATTTTCTTATCAGTACGAGTGCTATCAAATTCAGAATTTCAGGAATATCGATAAATGATTAAAACTCAAGTGATAGTGATGAAGCTCGTTTAGTATTAGTTTAATCGGAGTGATCTTGCCATAATGTGAACACGGATCACAGTGAGGATTAACGTTATAATGTACCTATTTTATTTTCAGATATCGGTTCCAAGGTGAACGCCACAGACGTTGGTAAGTGATAAGTGGATACACTTACTTGACCAATTTATACGTCTCCCAAAACGCTCGAATTATCTTTGTCCCCGTATTCTGGAAAATCATTCCGTTTGATATTCAGGACCTCTCTATTTCTACTTCAGATGCTTTGACGAGAGCCGGAATCTATCTCGAACACGCTGTACAATCTATCCGAGCGGGTCACAGGGGTGAGTTTAAGACGACTTTTACCCTTCAAAAATGTTCTTCTGATCTACTGTTCGCTTCACATATCAGGGTGAAGTCGAGAAATTGTTTTAATTGACCGAGATTTTCTATTTTGATTCTTCATATTTCATTATTTTTTTCACTTTTTTTCATTATATCATGCGTCAATTGGTGAATTTTAACTCTGTCATGATACGCCTATTTTATTTTTAGGAACCCCAGAAGGAATTGCTAATGGATTCGCGAGTAAGTGACACTCATTCGAAAAATACATCAAGCCTAGCTTGATTTTCATCCAGCTGTTGTTAGAACTGAGTGAGACTCGAAGATGACTTGATCATAACCTCTGTATTCCAATTTCAGGGCTTGTCGACCACGTAAAATCCAGAATGGTAACCGAAGCGCAAAGAATTGGACAGGCAGCCGGACGTGAGTTGAAGACGATTGTGCCCATCTAGAATATCGCGCCTCAATCAGCACTTGAGAATTGTCTAAATTATTAAGGTATCTTATAATTTCCAGGTACCGACGATCACATCCAACGTACTGTGTTGAGTTTTACTCAAATATTCGACTCAATCAACACCCTAGTCAATGCGATTTTGAATGCGCTTCCTAGTAAGTTGGAAACAATCGTACCATTAGAAATATAACTGTCGTACTGAGATCTATCGTTTGCTACAAACCAAATTCCAATGAGGCTTTCATGAATTGATCTATTTCCTTAGCCTCCAGTTAGGCAAACGTATTTGATACTCAACATTCGATCCCTGATTTCAATTGTACCACCAGTTTAGTACTGCTAAACTACGATCCTGAATATTTTGACATTTTATGTTATTTCCAACATCAACTGAAATATGATGATTTCTTAAATTATACTTTCCATGTGTTCTGGTAATTGCCATTGAATCTTTATTTCACTTTCTCAGGTGGATCAGGATAATAGTAAATCCCATGCCAATCCAGCTGAACCGAAGCAGTGGAACAGACTATTGGTGAGTGTCATCGACAGTATCACCTGATACGAAGATGCTGAATATATTTAATATTTATTCACTGATTTTGGGGAATCTATTCGCAGGCCACTTCTTAGCAGCTATCGCGGAGCGGAATATTCGGAACCGCTTGTGCCAATCTGAAGAACTTTTTGTGGGAGAACGTAAATCAGCTGCTGGACGAGAGACCACTTTCTTCCAGCACGTCTTCCAATTGCTTACTGAATATGTATATACCAGTGAAAATAATGTAAAGCTGCATAAGATTGTGAGCAATAAAAATCAATTTCGAAAATATTCATTCGCTGTACCGTATAAATTTTCCATTTTCCAACACAGATTCCGAATACAAAACAATCAAGACATTCAGAGGCCCTTATAAAAACGATTACTTTTTCCTTCCGAGTCACGTGACATGTGAAAAGGTTTTTTTATTTGCAACACCTGCATGAAAAGTTTGATTCCGTTCGGACCGCTAAACCGATTTGGATGAAATTGGCGAAGCATACTGTCCTTATTCCGAGGCTGTGCCAATCAAGTTTTCAAACGTCGCTCGCTAACCACGTAACTTTCATGTTTAAATACAAAATACCGTGAGGAATATTACGATACAGATAATTAGTCACTGATTATCCGAAAATAGTGATTCAAAGACCGAAAGACGTTCAGAATGATATCCAAAGGAGAAGAGTCGGTGCCTCCCCCGTGCACCCCTTCCATGGTTAAAGACATTGTTGGAATGAAATTCAATTCTTCGCGCGATCGCAGAGCGACATCTCAGTTCAGTCAACAGTATCGATCGATACATCGATCGATCCCCCCCCCCCCCCTTTCATCTTCTCGATGCCTCCGCTCGACACTTTTACAACTTTCTCTTCTTCCTCTACGATCAACCTGTGAGGTGCCTCAGACTATTCTCTTCCACACCGATCGAATGAATATCCATCGACATTACCACAATCCTACCGAGTCTATCATTTATCAAGACCTGGCCACTTATTAGATAGATTTATCTAACAGACATGACATGATTTTTCCGCTCAAAATTAAGTCAACTTATGGCATCAACGGGCCTTCGATAATCTTCAGTCATTTCGTATCTAGATATGGTATAGAGCACATTTCAATGACGGGATTCGTTTACCCCGATTGTCGAGTCTCATTCAAATTGTTACGACGCAAGTCCAAGAATCGTCAATCCGTCATCACTTCTGAATATTCAATAGTTTTATCATCGCTTGTACCTTATTGATACAGTTGTGCATCGTGGACTACGAATGCCTAAATTCACATATTATTTTGTTCAGAGGAAGATGCCTAATTGGCGTTCACATCATCTGAATTTAACAAAAATTTCTTGACGTTTATCATTCTTCAATTGTCATATTTTGGGCATTTTTTTTTCACTTGCATTCCCTCAAAATCCGAAGAGAGATTTCAAGAATCCAGTAAATCAACCGAATGACGCACATTATCTTGAAAATCGGAAAAACTCATTTTCTCAAAAGAGAAACTTCTTTTTCCAATAAATAGTTCACACAATATGTGGGATGATATGACTCATAGGTTCTGTAAGTTTCATTGTTGCTGAAGGATCGCTAAATACTGAAAAAATATATTTTCACCCGACTACGATATAATGACCGTATTTCGCCCCAGAAACGCGGGTCGAAAGTCGTCAATTTTCGACCAGAGGGAAGAAAAGTCGATTGCCGGGCCAAAAAGTAAATTGCCGGGCAAAAAAGTGGACTTTTTTGCCCGGCAATTTACTTTTCTGCCCGGTTAATCACTTCTCTTCCTTCTGGTCAAAAATTGACTACCTACTTTCCACTCGCGTTACAGCGACGGAATAAGGTCATTTTATCGAAGTCGGGTGAAAAATAGCATATGCCACACGGAAGGAGCGCAATTTTCACCTTGTGTTCGTGCTGCCCTCGCTGCACTCGCTTCGCTCGTGCCTCGGGCAGCAAACCTCGCACTCGGCGAAAATCGCGCTCTTTCCTCCCTTGTAGCGTAATATACTATTTCTACCACACATGGATTAAAAACTCGTGTTTTTTGCCCTCCTTAACGGGATGGAAGTCACAGTTTCCTGACCGGGGCAATAAACCGGGATAAACTCTTGTCAAGAGGGATAAAAACCTTGACAGGGGGGAAAAAAACTCTCGTAACCATATAGTAACGATGAAATAGACTAAGAAAGTGCTGCCCCCAGCGGAGAACACCGTTCTCGTGGTTCTAACCTCACTTTTTCTCGTGTTTAATGCATATGTGGCAGAAAATAACATATGTGCCATGGGAAGGACGCAGGCGTTTTGTCTCGCGCATTTTGCAGAACTCGTGTTCACTCTCGGGTGCCTTTGGCACCCTCGAATTGCACCTCGTTCTGCAAAATCGGCGCTCGACAAAGAACGCCTGTTTCCTCCCCGTGGTGCATAATAGTATATTTCGATACAAGAGGCCAAACGAGCGTTTTGCGCACTGCGAGTCTGAAGGCACAAGCCGAGGCGGAGCCGAGGCTTCGTGCGTCCT
The DNA here is from genome assembly GCA_018420115.1 of Euura saliciscinereae. NCBI lineage: Eukaryota > Metazoa > Arthropoda > Insecta > Hymenoptera > Tenthredinidae > Euura > Euura saliciscinereae. Next base: position 21,758 of record JAFFZH010014658.1, read on the forward strand.
TCAGACGAGCAGTGCGCAAGAAGCGAGTTTGGCCTCGCGTATCGAACACTGTTTTTCTTTATGAATGTAATGCAAGATCCGAGATCTTGCTCACCGTTTATACGGACGTCCGGAATGGCTGATTGCAGCACTGTGCACGGGGGCGATCCGCGGTATGCTTTCATCGGTGGGCAAAGTACTTTGCCCATCGAGGCGGAGCCGAGACGGTGGGCAAAGTACTTTGCCCACCGGTGAAGGGATTTTGCGCATCGCCCCGTGCACAGTGCGGCAATCGGCCATTTTGGGCGTCCGTAAGCGGTGGGCAAACGAGGATTTTGCATGCATGTGTAAAGAAATATACTATTTTTCCATACATGAACGGAAAGGCCGATTTTGCTACCTGTTTTCGGGGAGCAAACAGTGGTTTCACCGACGGGGAAGTATTCTCTCCCGTTAAGTCTTTCTTCCCCGGTCTTTCTTCCCTGGAACTCTTCCCTCCCTGCTTTTAGTTCCCGTACCCGCCGCGCTACACTTCACCCGTGTAGAAATTTGACCGTGGCGCTGATCGGGTTCTGAATAGGTTGCCAGATTACAAATGTGGCCCCGATCTGGCTGAACTGTAGCAGCCTGTTAGGGTTCTGGCCAAATGTCCCACTTTTAGATACAGTGCCCGATCGGGAACCAAGTAGGCTAGCAACCATCGTACCCTACTTGCGCCTCAACTTCTGCCAGGACTGTGCCTGAATTGCCCATATTCTACAATTCTGGATGTTTTGGACATATACACAATTAAAATATTCGGTTTTCAGAAACTGAGTGTTAGCTATCTACTACTCAACAATATCAATATTGTTAAGATATCGCGTGTCTGATGGCATAAGGACGTGAGCGCCATTATACGACTTTTTGCTGTTCGTAACGGCAAAAGGTCATATTTTTATATATTTTTTCTTGTATTTGGAATAAAAACCCGAAGATTCCTTCATAAACGTTGAAATTTAATATTGAATCAATTAAAAGCAGAAGGTCGTAACCACCAATTTTTTTTTTTTTTT